>MJUU01056616.1:134193-153373 GCA_002080025.1 Modiolus philippinarum
CCCCCCCCCCCCCCCCCCCCATTCCACAGTAAAATATATGAAAACATCCTATTTTACCCCTTCTTGACCTCTGGGACCTTGACCTTTGAACTATTTTTTTTTTTTTTTGCGTATTTATGTGCCTCTTGACATGACCTATACACTTGCCAAGTTTGAAAAGTCTGTATTACATAATTCAAAAGTTGTTTATTACCATAAAAGCACCCAATTCAGCCCCTTTATTCTGAAACAGATAAAGCCCCTTGTGGCCTCTTGTTTATGGTAATGGTTTTAATTGTTAAATGTATCTGTTTAACAACCTATGAGAAACCTACAGAAAAATACTGTATCAAGATCCGACAAAAAATTTTAAAAATTCATTTTTTTTTCGTTTGTTCCCCTTTTGGCCTATTGTTTCTCAAAAACGGTTAATGCTACCTCAAACAGTGCGCAATTTTATTTGCAATAACATAAAACAAACCCCGTCTCAATAGGATAAATAATAAGGTTTCTACATTCAAATATGTGAAAACAGCCAATTTCACCCATTTTTTAACCCCTGTGACCTTGACCTTTGACATGACCTATTTTTTATGCCCCCAGATCGGGGATCGGGGGGGGGGGGGTGTCATGTTGTTTTTGTCCTGTCTTTAACCTTGGCTATAACTTTTGAACTATATAAGGTAGACTTTTCATACTTGGCAAGTGTATAGGTCTAGCCAAGAGAAACATAAATATGCAAAAATATTAGGTCAGGTCAAAAGTCAAGGTCACAGAGGTTTTAAATGGGTGGAATTGGCTGTTTTCACATATTTGACTATAGAATCCTTATTACTTATCCTATTGAGACGGAGTTTGTTTTGTGTTATTGCTAATAAAATTGCGCAGCTGCATATGTCAACAAATTTGAGGTAGCATTTAACGTTTTTTGAGAAACAAGAGGCCTAAAGGGGACAAACGAAAAAAAAAATTTTTTTGTCGGATCTTGATGCAGTATTTTTCTGTACGTTTCTTATAGCATGTTTAAACAGATACATTTAACAATTAACCCAATTTCAATAAACAAGAGACCCAAAGGGGCTTCATCTGTTTCAGAATAAAGGGCTTGAATTGGGTGCTTTTATGGTAACAAACAACTTTTGAACTATGTAAGATAGAATTTTAATACTTGGCAAGTGTATAGGTCTTGTCGAGACAAAATTACCAAAGTTGCATGATAAACAGTAAATTTTAGTCATGCTATACACATGTTTCAAGGGGTAACCTCCCATCAACGGCATTAGAATCAAATATTATGGAAAGCCTATATCCAAAAGTAATCGAAAAAGGAGTATTTCCAAAAATATCGAAATATAAGACCAAATCCAGTACCAAGGACACCCCCAAGTGCCATACACGGAGTGAAGCCTCAGTAATTTTAGGTGGTTAGAATTTTAAGTTTTTCACGGACAAGCCTTACTATTGGGGTGGTGAATACCCTCGGGGACCTCTGGTCCACCAGCAGTGGACCAGCAGTAATACAAAATTCTGAAAAGGAAAAAAGATATTGTTATTGTTAACGATCAACTGTTATTTGAAGATCATATCAATGAAAAAAATAACAAAGAAAATTGTATAATGGGACAACCGTTTTTGAGAAACAAGAGGCCCAAAGGGGACAAACGAAAATAAATTTTTTTGTCGGATCTTGATGCAGTATTTTTCTGTACGTTTCTTATAGCATGTTTAAACAGATATATTTAACCCTTACTATGCCGAAAGCCGATATATCGGCTTTTTGAATGGTATCGGTAAGTGCCAAAAGCCGATATATTTGTATAATTCCAATTGCTAATGCAACGTCCAATTTCATTGGCCAACGTCATGAACAACAAAAAAGTTATTTCTCGATAAACTTTTCTTGCCCATTAATACACTGCGACGTTAAATAGTGCAGTATAAGGTGACGTAAAAATCAGTGACAACATTGTTCAAAGTTCAAGGATTGGAATTATAAGAAATAAAAGTAATTTTGGAGGAGTTTATGGATGTGTAAACGCGGCCTTTCAGACTTTATTTAGTTTGTGAGTGAGTCGGCCGCGTTTACACATCGATAAACTCCTCCAAAATTACTTTTATTCCTATATTATTCTTGGCCCGTCGATAAGCAACGTCATACAGACGATTATGCGGTCATGACGTCATAGAAAGTAGAAGCGTAAATAGAGATGGCCGCCGATAATCGGCAACACTGGTTCCGTGTTTATGCGCCGGAACCAGAGGAAAACTTGCATGATCATGTTAATAACCCGGGTGTGAAAAATATGCCCGTCAGAAACTCGCTGCCTATAGCGTATTTTTACCTGATGTTTTCACTGAATCTGCTGAGACGGATTGCAAAAGAAACAAACAGGTGAGACAATGCATGATGTTAAAATAGACTGTAAATAACAATTCTAATAAGCGCAGATGTTTGTTTGTGTGTTTTTTTAATGTTTTTTTCTGCGCATAAGATATATACACAATTTGCGTCCTTCAGACATTTTTACGTTTTTTTTAATTGCAAAAGCTGTCTATGCTAAACAAGTATCGCATCATTTTTTGTAAGGATGGTCAGCACGGACTTCTATTGTCATGGTGAATGAAAGGATATGGAGTAAATGCACATGAGAAAAAGTTTCTACAAATACATGAAGAACAAGAAGATGAAGAACAACAATAAAAGCGTTGTTCCATTGCTTATTTACCATGTATTTGTAGAGACTTTGTCTCATTTGCATTTACTCCATATCCCTTCATTGATAATGGTAAAATCAAGCAAAGGAACAACGGTTTTATTGTTCTTCATCTAGAAGTCACCATGAGGCCTTCAACAATGAGCTTTGCTCATACCTCATAGTAAGTTCAAGACGGCCCCTAACACCGGTTTGAGCGGAATTCTTTTCTGATTGTCGACCAACGATACATCAATGTCTTTTACTGTCATAAATGATTAAAATTTGTGGGCGGAAATTATGGTCAAATGGACAAACAAATTCAAACAATTCTACATCTGTTCGAATTAATTTCGTGAAAATCCGACTTAAAACAACCTTTAATAATGGTTGAAAGAGCCGTCAATTAATTTGAAATGCACTGTAAATGTTTTTTTTCTGAATATTTTGGATCTAGAACTGTATGCGGTACTGATAACCACTTATCTCGTATTTCTGACCCGTTATTTTTTTTTATGTCACTGACAACTCCTAACCACAGAGCATGTTCTCTGAAACGTTAAAGCTTCCACTGAGCATGCTGCAAACCAGACCACGTTTGTTGTCTCTTAAACTCGGGATTATCACCCATCGGGATAGCCACATTCGGCGTTTTGCATTTGCGCCGATTCTTTTCTTTCATTTGCCGAATTTCGCTAGTTAATTTCCGGTCAGTTACGGGTAAATATTCCATTTGTTCAAACTCAATACTGAAATAAAATATGCCGCTAATAGCTCTATTGCAGTTGAAAATAAAGTATATAGGTTGTAATAGAATGAAAAACATAAATGCGTTTGTTTCTGCTAAGTATATACAGCCACCAGAGCATGTACTCAATCTATCCGTACATCGGTATCGATAGGGTGCAGTCCCATGTTTTCAGTTTATCCACATTAAACCAATATTTTAAGGTATTGTTGAAGTTTTTGATACTGTTTTTTTATTATATCCAATCTCAACATTTAGACAAGAAGTTGGAATTTTCGACTTTTTCAATTTGCTAAATAAATGTAAACAATACAGAAAATGCATAAACAATACAGAAAATGCATTTCATTTTATATGTGACATTAATAAACTTTATAGTTATTTTAACACCAGTAAATTTCGATATTTTACCAATGTACCTTTCATTATCGCATAGTACATTTGAAATAATATCCATTGGGATGGTAAACAATACAGAAAATGCATTTCATTTTATATGTGACATTAATAAACTTTAGTTATTTTAACACCAGTAAATTTCGATATTTTACCAATGTACCTTTCATTATCGCATAGTACATTTGAAAAAATATCCATCGGGATGGACAAAAATTGATACGGATAGAAGAAAGTGTCATCTACGGAAGCCGACTGGGGCCATTCGAAAAAAATATTTATGTCGTAATTACGACATTTGATGTCAAAATTACGAAATAGCTATGTCGAAATTACGAAATCATATGTCTTAATTACTTATATTGATGTCGAAATTACGGCATAGCTTTTCACATCATATGTTTTTATATTTTTATGTTTTTATTTTTAATATTTTTTTCAAATGATCCCTATCGGCTTTCGTACATACATCATTTCTTAAAAGCTTGGTTAAATTTGCTTCCCCGGTTTCATGACCCCTATCGGCTACCGTACAAACATTATTTCTATAAAGCTTGAGAAGATGAAATGTAAAAAGCTATGTCGTAATTTCGACATTACTATGTTGTAATTTCGACATCAATATGTCGTTATTTCGTAATTTGTCATTTGATTTTCTTCAAAATTGCAGGTTTGGTAGATCTTGTCATGTTGATCATTTTCGTACTTACGAATATGATGTCGAAATTACGACATTGCGATATCGAAATTTCGATATGGCTATTCACATTTTCATCTTCTCCTCTAACTACTGAAGCAAATTTAATAAAGTTTTACAGAAACAATGTAAGGAAGGCCCGTTACAAAGATTGCTCATTTCCTGCGGATCCTTCAAAAACATGACCGCAAGCACGGAACTTAGGTCTACATCGGACCATTTGGGAAAACAGCATTTCCATCATCTGCTATGAAGCTATTGAAGCAAATTTTAGTAAACTTTACTGGAATGATGCATCTTTATAGCTTCACAAAGATTGCTCATTTTGTTCCGATTCGACAAAAAACGTGGGTTCCAGTACAGAGCTTAGTTTAACATTGGCCCCATGGGATTTTCATCTTCTCCTCTGAAACCTTGATGCAAGTTCAAACAGATTTTACAGAAATGATGCATGGAAGGTCCTTTACGAAAATTGCTCATTTCGTTAAACATGGCCATCAGTGCCGAAAATAGTTAAACATCGGGCATTATGGGAAAACGATCATTTTCATCGTCTAATATTAAGGGGTCTATTGAGCATTTTGTCGGATGAGCGATGAAGGCTTAGTCTCTGAGTTTCTTGATTGCTAATTTTCTATGTAAATATTTTCAAACATCTCCTCTGAAATTATTAGGCGGATTATACCCAAATATTATATGAGTATCCAAGCGTGTTACCTGTAAAATTTGTATTTGCTTAATAGTATAGTAGACGATGAAAATGATGTCCGACAGACCTTCGGAATGGTTGCAGTGAATGCAGGGAAACACAGTTGTTGTTTGCCATCTTAAAGTCACAACAAGTTTTTTTTTAAAGAAATAAATCATGGCCCAATGAAAATTCTCGTTAATGTTTTACAAGGACTTTGGAAATAAACCATCAAAATGATTATACAAAAAATTCTAAACCAATGCCATTTGTAATTTAACTGTTGGTGAACTGGATATCCTTTATATTTTCAGATACGCTAAACAACTAATTCAGAGAAAAAAATCGCATAAACCAAATGCACAGAAAATCTAGATTGAGGTTTTGGCAATTAACTTCCGTTTCCGAGATTAAGGCATTCCTGGCAATAATTTTTAATATGGGTCTAATACGTAAACCTAGTATCAAGGACTACTGGTCCAAAAAATCAAAGAGTCAATCAACACCCTGGTTTTCTAAAGTAATATCTAGAAAAGATTCCAATTGCTTCTACGATGTTTTCATCTTGTAAACAACAAAACAGTACCTCAACGGAACAATGAGTTTTATGACCCAACTGCATGGTTCAAGCCGCTTCTTGATCACGCGAATTTAGTTTTCAAGAGATATCTAACACCAAAGCGTGAACTTTCCATTGACGAATCTTTGATAGGCACAAAGGCAAGAACGGTTATGACTCAATACATTCCGAGTAAAGCAAGTAAATTTGGTATAAAACTGTGGATGCTCGTGGAGGCATCGTCTGGGTATATAATCCACTTTTTACCTTATAAGGGGAGACGGTATGATTTTATTCCAAATGGAGAGCAGCAAGGTAGTCATGTTGTTTTGACTTTACTCCGATCCGCAGAACTACTAGGTAAATGGTATCATGTGTTTTGTGATAATTTTTTCACACCCGTAAAATTGGCGATGCGGTTATTTAGATTAAATACATACATCACAGGAACTATTCGAAAAAATAGACAATTACCTCAGTTGATTAAACAAGCTAATCCCGGTGCTAATGAATCTGTGTTTGCAAGAAAGGGCTCACTTCACTAATAATGAGAAACCTTAAGTTGCATGTAATTATAATCAATTCATGGGTGGGGTTGACCTCAACGACATGATGTCCGGAATTTATGAAGATAAGAGAAAGACAAAAACTATGTGGAAAAGGGTTGCGATAAACATATTTCATCGCATGCTTTTGAATTCGTATATATTGTACAAATATAATACTGACACGAAAACCAACAAATGTCCAGATATGATTTTATCATTTCGATCATTGAAACACTGGTGGATGAATTCAAACGGACTGATAATAGGAACGAAATGGTGATACAAAACAGAGGTAGAGACATTCATTTACAGAGGCTTCAGGGTAAACGAGAAAAAAATTGTGTGGTTTGTTCAACAATAAATAGACGGAGGAGATCAAAAACTGCTTGTAGAAGGTGTGGAAAGGGCGTCCATGGTCTATGTCTTCACAATCATGCTTGTGAAGTTGAACATTAACTAAATTTGTAAGCTATCAGAAGTATACATAAATCAACAGTTTTCAACCTTATTCTATGTTCTAATTGTTCTTTGCGCTTTGTTTATTATAGAGTACGCTACCGAGTCACGGTGGTAGAATACCGAAGGAATAACAGATACATTTACTTCATAAATCATAAATCCAGAAACCTAGAGACATTACACAGCAGAAAAAAATAATAATAAAGCACACAAAAAAAAAATACAACAACAAAAAAATGAATACAAAGACACCAGACATCAAATGAGATATCAACAACACATACCAACCCATTCAATCTCTGGAAACAGAGATCACCGAGATCACCGGAATTTTATGTATCCCTTCTTCGTACAAGACACTCTGTCGGTTAGTCAATCTAGAGTAAGGTTATTCAACATGGGCTGTAATTTCTACTTGGAAGAGTATTGTTTTCATAATAAGCATATAAAGTTGTTGTTTATGGTACAAAATTCGGATTTTAGACACTGCATACAAATCTTTGTAGATTATTGTTTCTTGTTAAATATGATTGTCATAAATTAATCTTTATTTTCATATCCAGCTTTGATATGAAAGTATACATATCCAGCTTTCATATCTAGTGCTGCTGGTGAGGAATTAATTCCGAAATGGCCATACAGCTCATTAAAATCATTGCAGTTGGAGTTAACATATGTGTTATGGTCTCATGTTCATTTACTCCATATCCTTTAAATATTGAATTCTTCAACAATTTTTATCAGGTCAAACACAATTCTTTTAGAAAAGAATTATGTTCGTATGAAAATCACATACACAAATAAATACAAATAAAAAATAAATGATATAAGATGAAAAAAATACCAGAATAAAACAACAAGAAAATACTAGGTCAATATTTTCAATTTCAAGAAAAGCAACAAAAAAAAAACCCCAAATAAACAAAACAAAAAATAAATAAATAAATAAACACACAAACAACAAAAGACCCCCCAAACAAAAGAAAAACTGCATCCCCCAAAAAAACATAACACAAAAATGGGAATTTCAACGCCTCGGTGCCCGTTCGCCAATTAAGTCTGTGACGTTAGACAATCGTTGCTAGGCATAACATCACTGTACGTCTCTTGAATAACATTCAACAAAAATCGCTTGACACTCACCAGATAAAACGCTTGGCACTCAAAGGGTTAAGGGGATACGATACAGTACCAAGGGCAGATAATAACATCGCCGGATCTGGAATGTTGTTTTCGGGACGTCACAGATTAGAGCGCGACGTCATAAATCATCTGACTTCGCGAATTGCGGACAGATTACTTTCTGTGAACGCATGTAAAATAAATCTATGATAAAATCAATGTGGTTGAATATGAATTGCTCATAACGAAATAGGGAACGTGGCAGTTCAAGATTCGACATGCTTCTCAAATTGAAACCTGATAGCAAAAATCTCCTTTCGGCATCGTCTCAAATAGAATTATTTTTTCACAACGGCATTGTTTACAATAGAATCAATTTTCAGGGCAATTTCACGGCATTTTACGATCTTAATTTTCAGGAGATGCTTTGAAAATTCAATTAAAAATCCAGTGAAAATGTTTTTTTTTATATCACAATACTTTCACGGGTTAAATACAAAATGCTGTGACAATGTATTCTCAATAAATAATAGATTGAAGAGGCATTATCACGATACACATGCATGATAATTATTGAACTTTAAATGAGGGTCGGTATGATCTTTTTCGGGACATCAGGAAAGGCCAATTATTTCACAGAGAATTCGGGAAAAAAACAATTATCAGGAACGGAATTCGGTCAATTTTATTTTTGGGGATGACTGAGTGAATCGTACATCTTTTTTCTGGGGAAATCGGGATCAAAACCCTCCTACCCAACCCCTTAAATTAAACCAACACAACATACAATTAATTTTTTTTTTCATTAAAGGTCGATAGGTGAAACCAGGTCACTATATACTTGAACAGCGGCATTGTAAGAGAAATCATCACAAAGTCACTAGAAGGGTCGAGTTGTATTCTACTGATCTTTGTGAATATCTTCAGACACAAGTAATCATTAATCACAGGATCAATTCTCTATTCTGTCTTTTATTTCCTGTTTAATGAAATTAAATTCTGTTCTATTTCTCGCAACACTAATAAGCGAGAAAACATAAGTTTACGACGTTTTTCCCAAGCAAAATGTAATGTAACGTCATTTCGCGCCAAAACCGGGAATGCTCATTTGTAGCGATAATAAATGCTAGTTTTCTCTCTGTAGCTTTAAAATAAGCACATGGACCCCCATTTTTCAAAGCGAATTTTAGAAGAGTGATGTTTTACGGAGATCTCTGGGAATTATGAAGAAAAAATCAGTTCACAATTTTTTTCTATGTGAAATTTTTCTTACAAAAAATTAACGTTTTTTCTGCAAATATGAACTTAAATGTCAATTTCGAACCACAAATGTTGAAATTTTGTTTTAAAATATATACTTACCCTCTTAAGAAATATCTCAGGAAACTGTAGCAAAAAACCGGATGCAATTAGCTTAATTCGTTCAAAAGTTATGACATTTTACATATTGTTGTAAAAATACAAATTTATTTCATAAATAAACCGACCTACCTGACATATGTACATATGGATTTCTTTCTCTCATGAATTAAGCTCGCCCCGGAAGTAAAAAACAGCTGTTTCCCGGCTGTCACATGACACACACGTCTTTTCTTCAGCTTTATCACCAGCAACGTCTCAGGTAGAAGAAGACGTAACAGATAGTGCCAGGACCAGTCGAAGGTCAGGGTCGAGTAAGTCAGGTAGGAAAAAGAAAAAGTCTAGGTATGACATTTTGGAGGATAAATGGAATAACAAATTTGATGAGCTAGATAAATCTTTAGACTCTAAATTGGACTCGTTTTTGAAAAAGTGTCCAGAAGTTTGGGGCAGTCACAAAGACAGACCGTACAAGATGAAAATTTTTCACAAAGGCATTTTACCCCAGAGAGACGGTCACAAAGACCAAATTCTGATACAAACATGTCACAAAGACATTCACATGAAGTATCTGATGAAAATGATAGTGACTATGATGATAGACTCTCACTGCAAGTAGGGGCAAGAGAGAGATCAGATTTGGGTGAGTCAGATGATGACATAAAGTCTGTTGATGAGAATCTTGGTGACAAAGCTAAGAAATGTCTCTTTGATTTATTTGGTGTTGACGCAGTTACGAATAAATCTGAAAAGAAATCGGGTATAAAACTCGATGAGTCACAAAAGCAAGTTTTATTGGGAAAATAAGGAACTTTTCCCCGTAGATGAAGATACTGACAATTTTCTTCTTGTTCCTACTCTAGATGACATGATTGAGAGATGTTTAATAAATAAACATGACAAACGTGCAGCATTTTCGAAATCTAGTAAAAGTCTATACACACAACCATATAAAATGGTAGAGATGTTAGCTTATCGTGGCCAACAGGCTGCCTATATGGGGATTATTATGCAAATGTACACTCAACAGTCTAGGTACTTTATTACAAACATTGTCTGAATCAGATGTTGACATTGATAAAGTTACTAAACAAGTTCGTGATACTTTTGCTATTACTACAAAAGCATTAGACCAGTTCGGCAGAACAGGTGCCTTTCACCATATAATCAGAAGGCAACTAGCTATGACCGATACATCGTTGTATACTCTTGAAGATAAGAGAGATATTTCTGATTTACCTCTTTCTAGTAAAGGCGTATTTGTTGAGCATCCACTCTTAGGTCTAATAAGGAAAAGAAAAAGACTTTAAATGACTTGTTGCCTAAGTTTGATTTGAAAGACAGGAAAAGGAAAGCTAAGTCAGAAAATGATAATACTGGACCAAGTGCTAATAAAAACCTGCTCTTGATAAAGACAAACCTGAGCCTCCACAATCAAACCTTGGTTTTTTTCGTATCCCAAAATTGCACAGAAATGGTGGATTCGAAAGAAGGAAGCAACAGGGTCAAACTCAGCAGAAAAAAACTGACCATGCGAGCACACAAGGCAGACCCTCCTTTAAAGGAGGAAAGAAGCAACAATGACAAGGTGAGAAATATAATGTTGTATCCGAAGATACCTGTAGGAGGTCGTTTGTCTCAGTTCCTTCCAGAATGGAAGACAATTACAAAGGACAAATGGGTGCTCTCAATTATAAAGGAGGGCTACAAATTGGAATTCATTCAAAAACCAATTTTTACGGGTATAAAGCAAACTTTGGTAAATACAAAAAATTCAGATCTTTTAAATACAGAAATAGAAAATTTATTGGAAAAAGATGCAATAGAACCAGTGGCAAAATCAGAAGTCCTTTGCGTTTTCTACAGTACACTTTTTCCTGTCCCAAAGAAAAATGGGGAACTGAGACCAGTAATAAATCTTCGACCTCTGAACGAGTATCTTCGAAAACAACATTTCAAGATGGATACAATGACAAAAGTTTTAACCCTAGTCAAAAAAGGAGATTGGGGTATATCTCTCGACCTGAAAGATGCATATCTACATGTGCAAATCTTTCAAAAACACAGGATGTACCTGAGATTTTGTGTCAAGGGGAAGGTCTACCAATTCAAAGCCCTGTGCTTCGGACCAACCAGTTCACCTCGGGTTTTTACAAAAATTATATCGGTTATTTCGGCTCATTTGAGAAAAAGCAGCATTAGGTTAGCAACATATCTAGACGATTGGCTTGCAGTCAATCAAATGAAAAAGGGAATATTTTTAAGATCGAGAGAAAATAATCAATCTCCTTATTCGACTAGGTTTCATAATAAACAAACAGAAATCCAGTCTAGATCCATCACAGGACATAACATACATAGGGGGGAGATTCAGGTTAGATTTGGGGAAAGTATACCCCACAGATCAGAGAATGACAAGTTTGCAAATTGATGAAAGGGCAAACATCTGCAAGACAATATCTGATAATACTGGGAATAATGGCTTCCTCTTTAGAATTGATCCCAAACGGTCGATTATTCATGAGACCTATCCAACTACACTTACTTCAACAATGGAGTCCTTCCAGAATGAGTCTGGATTACAAAGTTCAGTGTACACAAGATCTGAAAATGCATCTGAGTTGGTGGTTGTCTTCAGTAAACACCATGAAGGGTCGATCATTAACCCCAGTACAAACTTCAGTGACAATCACAACAGATGCGTCCTTGACAGGTTGGGGAGGTCACATGAAAAATCAGACAGTTCAGGGTCTTTGGCCAGAAGATATGAAAAGCCAACACATAAACAATCTAGAATTGACAGCAGTTTTATTGACAATCAAACATTTTGTTTCTCAGCTGAAAAACAAGTCGGTATTGATAAGATCACACAATACGACAGTGGTCCAATACATAAACAAGCAAGGGGGGACAAAATCAGCTCTCATATGTCAACAAACTTGGAATTTATGGAATTTTGCAATAATGAACAACATAATATTGAAAGCAGCACACATTGCGGGGGTGAAAAACAAATTAGCAGATCAATTGAGTCGCTTCAATGTACAATCAACAGAATGGTCTTTGAATCAGTCAGTAACTCAGAAAATTTTCAATCTTTGGGGAACACCTCTAATAGACCTGTTCGCCTCATCCCAGAATCGATAGACTCCAGTGTAATGCTCCTGGACCATAGATCCAGAGGCATATGCTCTGGATGCTCTGTCGATTTCTTGGGAGAAAATGTTTGCATTTGCTTACCCTCCATTGTCAATTCTTCCAACAGTGTTACAACACATGCAAAAATATCAGTGCCAACTAATTCTGATTGCTCCATTTTGGCCAAAACAAACGTGGTATCCACAACTCCTACAACTACTTGTAGCCATACCTGTCAAACTACCACTAATGAAAAATCTTCTGACTCAAGGCAAGAACCAAATAGCCCATCCCAATCCAGAAGTGTTCCAGCTGACTGCATGGCTGTTATCAACAAATCCTTTAAAGCAAAAGGATTTTCAAAAAACACTCGATTATTGTTGTCACAGTCATGGAGATCTGGAACACAGAAGGATTATAAATGCAAATTCAGAAGATTCCACAGTTGGTGTACTGAACGGAAGATTGATCCCTATGGGGCAACTCTAAAATTTTGTGCTAACTTCTTAACTGATTTATTTGATAAAGGATTAAAGTACAGGACCATAGCAGGTTACAGGTCCATGTTGTCCTCTGTTTTGGCTCCTATTGATAAAACTCCGGTGGGACAACATCCGTATATTATCAGACTATTAAAAGGAGTTTATAATTCTAGACCACCAGTACGAAAATTGTTGCCCCAGTGGGATTTACCTCTAGTTTTATATATGCTAAGACAACCACCTTTTGAACCATTGAAATTGTGTAAGCTGAAATACCTAAGTTGGAAGACTTTATTCTTAATCGCTATAACAACTTTCAGGCGATGCGGAGATATACAGTCCTTGAGGTTAGGTGAGGGGTCAGTAAATGTTCAGGAAAAGGGAATCACATTTATAAGAGATGGCCTGTCAAAACAAGACCGAGCTTTTCGTGATAATTCAAAAATTTTTGTTCCAGCATTTCCTAAGAACAAACTTTTAGATTCTAAAAAAGCAATCTATTATTACTTAAAAAGAACTGAGGAACTAAGAGATCACAGTGGCCAAGTTGGTTCAAAGTTATTTCTGAGTATAAACAAACCTCATAAACCTGTTTCGGCTCAGAGAAATTCAAGATGGATTGTTCAGGTTATTAAGAAAGCTTATAAACAGAAAAACAAATCAATAGGGAAAGTCACAGGACATTCTACAAGATCAGTAGGCCCTTCTTGGGCATTGTTTAAAGGTGCCTCTATGATAAATGTACTTGAGAGTGCAGACTGAAGTCAGCCTACTACTGTCACAAAATTTTATCTGAAAGATGTGAATGTTGATTTTTTAGATATTTAGAATATTTAATAGTATATTGTAGATAAATGTAATATGATCTGTAAATACAGAAGATACATTTTAGAGTAATAGGTTACAGGGAGTCACTTATTACTTGTGGGTTGTATATAGTGGTTTAAAAAAAAATGAAAGAAAAAATGAAAGAAGTAATTCTACCGTTGCTACAGTTTGAAGCAGCTGAAAAGACGGTTATATGAAGAAAACAGCATCATGATTCCACAGCAAGGTTAGTAAGCTTTTGAATCAAAGCAAATCCATATGTACATATGTCAGGTAGGTCGGTTAATTTATGAAATAAAATTAACAAATTTGTATTCAAATTAGAATTTTGTGAATAAATTATACCTACCTGACATATGTACATATGGATTTCTTTCTCTCATGAATTTAGCTCGCCCCGGAAGTAAAAAACAGCTGTTTCCCGGCTGTCACATGACTTCCGGTACACCTGTGTACTTCAGTTTTCTTATGGCGCTAGAAAGAAACCATAATTTAACTGAATCATGAACAGGGGTGCCTGGGTGGGTTGTTACATATGTCAGGAAGGTATAATTTATTCACAAAATTCTAATTTGAATACAAATTTGTTAATTTTTACGCAATATTTTGGAAAATCGGCAATTTTGAATCGCAATTATCTCAAAATCGGAATCATGAAGGTATATTTTTCTTTTCAGATTTGGAAAAAGCATATTCAGATTAACCTGATTTCAAAATTTCACGAAAAAATCAGTTCAGGATCTTTACTGTATCGTATCCCCTTAACAATTAACCCCATTTCAATAAATAAGAGGCCCAAAGGGGCTTCATCTGTTTCAGAATAAAGGGCTTGAATTGGGTGCTTTGATGGTAACACACAACTTTTGAACTATGTAAGATAGAATTTTAATACTTGGCAAGTGTATAGGTCTTGTCAAGACAAAAATACCAAAGTTGCATGATAAACAGTGAATTTTAGTCATTCTATACACATGTTTCAAGGGGTAACCTCCCATCAACAGCATTAGAATCAAATATTATGGAAAGCCTATATCCAAAAGTAATCGAAAAAGGAGTATTTCCAAAAATATCGAAATATAAGACCAAATCCACCCCCAAGTGCCATACACGGAGTGAAGCCTCAGTATTTTTAGGTGATTAGAATTTTAAGTTTTTCACGGACAAGTCTTACTATTAGAGTGGTGAATACCCTCGGGGACCTCTGGTCCACCAGCAGTGGACCAGCAGTAATACAAAATTCTGAAAAGGAAAAAAAAGATATTGTTATTATTATTGTTGACGATCAACTGTTATTTGAAGATCATATCAATGAAAAAAATAACAAAGAAAATTGTATTGGGACAAATAAGACAAACCTTTACTTTTAAGACAAAATAATTTTCATGGTGTTATACAAACCGTTAGTCAGACCGCATCTTGAATTTATACTCTCAGTCTGGTGAAAAAGCATGTCACCTTAATCAAAAAATGTTCAACGACTACCGACCAAATTAATTCCAATATTCAGTGATATAACTTGCATAGACAGTGAAAAGGTTGAAAGTACCGTCCTTACATATTGTAGAAATGTATAATGATAACTTACAAAATTACCTCAGGTATTTATGATTCAGCATTACCACCATTATTTGAAACTGTTTCTACTGGAAGAACAAGATGCCATAGTAAAATTATTCTAGAACAGACAAATGAAAGACCTTGCTCGAAAAATACTTTTTCAACCTTATTTAACCTGGAACGATCGAAATTTCAGTACTGTCAGAGATGTGTAGTCCTAGCTACTGGGAACAACGCAAGTTATATTGATGTTGAAACCAGTTTCGTCCAATTTGCGTAGTTGATTGGTTTTACTTGGACAGTCACATTATATATGCGCCATAAACCAAGGAAGAGTCAGAAATGACACATGCAGTCAATAGATAAGATCCACAAAAAAAGGTTATTTGAACAGAATGATGGCGAAATCAGAGTCAGGGACATCATTTTAAAACAATGATAAGGGAATCGAGTTTGATCTGGCAGAAACCACTACAGGCTTGAAATAACATTAACATGCCTGTGTTAACAACAACAAAAAAAAACAAAAAGTCTAAAGAAGGCCCCCTCATACATAGCAGACATAGTGTATATAGGAAAGCTGGAGTCTGAATAAGAGAAAATAAGAGCAATTATAGTTGATAAAAACATTTTAGCAAAAGTTATGTTCGTTAGTTACTAAAAGGACACAATACCCTAACACTGATACAGACGTTTGATCATACAAATGAAAGCTATTTGGATGCAGATGGTTTGAAATCCTCAATTGGTACAACTTCAGCAATTTTGACTCTATTACAGGAACAAAGACAAAGCCTTTAACAAAATATATGACAAGTTTAAATTCTTTTTCAACGAATACAAACTGTGCTTACACTCTTTAAAGGCAATTACCAGAAATAATTCCAATTGCATGTGCCAACATAACCACCAGTGTCAACTGAAACAAAATCATCCCATAATATACTAATTCATCGAGTCAAAACTCAGCCTCAAACGACTTCTCAGTAACTAAATACAAACTATAAATATTAAGTCGACATTATCGGACGCCAGCACATTGCAAAATTTCCTAACAATCGTAGCACAAGTGAAGTCATTTTTCACAGGACAGTTGTCATACACGAATATTTTTAAGCAGCGAAACAATTTTAATACTTGTTGACACAAACTTACCCAGAAAGATCTCTGAATGTCAAATATATTAGCACATACCTAACTCAGTAGCCTCACAATATCACATATTCATTATTATAATTTTAGTAGATACATTCATATAATAGGAGGGGGTATTAAGAAAATATTCGTAATACTGTGTAAGTCTCAAGAAATCAAAACAATTTATTTAAACAACTAGTATGTCAATTGTTCGAAGAACAATTGATAGGTCTATCCGGAAGTTGTGCCATAATGCTCTCATTTCAGATTAACCGATTAAACTAAGGCACTATATATATACCTTTAATATGTACATTTATCAATATACATTGACGTAAAACGAAAGTTTTTGTTGTCCATGATACTTTAATATTGACCTGATTTTGAAAGAAACATCTTCCTGTACTTTTTTGTATTTAATACATTATTGTTACTATAATGGTAAAAGAAAACCGGAAATCGATTGTCGAAAATCAGTTTTTGGTCAATAGGTTCCAAACTGTTGGTTTCATCACCCTTTCCTTTGCTACAAATGTAGATCGTAACAGGACACACATTTTATTCAGCATTTTTATCTACTATCTATTACTGTTTTTGAATACATCCAATAGCAATTTCTCATATCAAAGTTCAAAGTTTTGTAGCAATAACTCGTATCACCTACACATGTTTGTTCAACGAAAAGGCCTCATATCAATATATAGGTGGCCTGAATTAATTGGATCGACCTCTCAATCGTTCTTGGAACAACTGAGGTTCCAATTTTATCAGCTTCGCTGAAGTTTTCATCTGAATGTGCACAGCATTATATAAATACATTTTGCAGAACAATGATTTTAACACACGAAAAGTTTGTCTGTTTTAATACTTACTAGTTTTATAGCAGATTAATAAAGTGCATACCTTTTCACAATTAAAAGAATTTATTTAAGAATATGTTGAAAGATATTTTTCAATGTTGATAATTTTGATAAATGAAAAACTGGGCAGTTATTTATTTTATTTCATGATTTTCTACAAATTGTATTATTTTTATCTCAAAAATGTGCAGATGGTCATACAAACTGTTACACAAGGCTTCATATTTCCAAATACTATTAAAATACAGTCGTAAAATATATCGTCCATTTTGCTGCCATTGTTTTTATTTTTATCGCTGTGTCATGTTATTGTTGTCATACATGTATAAGGGGCTGGGTTACAGAAAGTTCAAATGTAAGACACTAGACTTCACCGGGCAAAAGACCTCATCGGTCAATAGACCTCATCGGGCAATAGACCTCATCGGTCAAAAGACCTCACCGGGCAATAGATCTAAGTGGTCAATAGACGTCATCGGTCAATAGACTCCATCGGTCAATAGACCGCACTGGTCAATAAGTTCCATCGATCAACAGACCGCACTGAGCAATAGACCTCATTGGGCAATAGACATGCAGGGATATGAAAATACCAATTGATGAAAATACTCCATACTTAATAGAACATATAAAATATATGTATAAGATGTGTTTCTCTAACGATATGTCAAGTTTAAACCGGTTTTGACCCGCTGGATAAATTTTCCTTATTCAACATATGTTGAATAAAGCCCCGTGCTATTTCCCGCCAAATCTACACAGTTCTCGGTGTTTATCACTGATCATTAAAGAAAAAGATTACACCACTTCATCCCGATTATTACCCTCGATAGTTAAATTTAAAAATTTTAAAATGCTCGGCAAGGCTCGCAATTAAAATTTTAAAATTTAACTATCTCTAGTGGATAAAATATGGTAATGAACGGGATCTTGTGGTGTAATCTATATATATCAGTGATTAAAGATATTACTTAAAGTATCTATTAAATATTTTATGATGTAATTTATCCATTTCTTTGAATAGCTATATCAATATATGGTTTATTAAATGGATTTTTGAATAGCTATAAATAGATTCTACTGTATTAATGAAATATTTTAACATTTTTCCTAATGCAAACAAATTGATAACACTGAGTAGCCAGAAACACAATAAGTTAATTATAAATGTTAATAATTTTTAGGTAAAAAGATTTCCCGTGGGAGAGATGTTTGCTCTCTATATTTTTCAGTTATGGTGTACTTGTGCATGAGAGAATATACTATTTATACTTTCAAATGTAATCCAGACCACCTGTTTTAAGTGCCCACATCTCACTATTTTATTACACCAAATTTTTCCTACATTCGACTTAATGAGTGCCCTGTGTTTGTCTATATGTTGTAATCGTCCTAGCTTAAGACACTAGTGCTTTTGTTGTTCCTCTGCTTGTTTTTTACCGTGAATTTGTAGAGACTGTCTCATGTGCATTTACTCCATATCCTTTTATTCACCATTTTTTTAAAAGGGGTGAAAATTGATTTCTTAGTAATGCTTGGATAATGATTGGAGGGATCATGTCGGTGACTTCTGTGTTTGAATCCAATTACAGTCATTATTTGTTTTGATTTAATATTTTATAATTGATATCAAAATTTATTACGTTATACAGAATCAAAATAACTATTGTGCAATGTACTAAATGTTTCTTTACTTCTACCGGGGGGATATAAGTGTTAAAAAACATGTTGTTTTCAGTAGTGTTCTTCTGTAATCTATGTGAAATTGTATGTCAAACAAAACACATAAAACAATAAAGTGTGCACATGCTTTACTTTTGTCGTCTGCTAAATATCATTTTTGACAAACAGCTGATCAAGTTTCAGTTTACCTAGAATACACGAAACCACAATTTAGATAATTTGACAAGCAGATCATTTATCATTTAAA
>MJUU01056617.1:5876-38255 GCA_002080025.1 Modiolus philippinarum
GCCTCATGTTGTGATATTGTGAAAAGATTACATGCTGTCGTGTTAAATCGAGTAAAGGTCTTGCCTGGTCGAGTAAAAGTCGGATAAAGGTCGGAAAAATAGAGTTATGGTCGGGAAGATCATGTTTAGGAAAAAAGAAAGAATCGTGTTAGTCGAGTAATGATCGAGTACTAATCGAGTTGGCCCGGAAGCGACTCGGCATCAATCGAGAAGAGAATGAGTTAAAGTCGAGTAGAAATCGGCATGATCGGCTAAAATTTTGAAACTTGATCAAGACCGATCCATTTTCGACCTCTTCACGACTACCTCGATCGGACCCCGATTGATTTCCGACCTGTTTTCGACATATAATGCACACGACCTCTTCACGATATTTTTTAACAACTCTCCAATCATGAAACTGTCCACCATATTTGTTGTGCTGACCGTTCTTTTTCACTTTATTGACTAGGGGCACAGAAGACGTTCCAGACATGTTCTGGACAGACAAAAAAAACCCTATGTTTAACATTGGACACTATGGGAAAAGACATTCAAAGGTCTTCTCCTCTGAGACTACTCGGCCAATTTGAACCAAACATGGTCACAACTGTCCTTAGTTGGTCTTTTTGAAAAATGTGTCAGGCAAGTTCCCATCAGATCCAAGATGGCCGCTAGCGGCCAACATAGTTCAACACTGGACCTATGGGAAAACACATTCAAAGATCTTCTCCTCTGAGACTTCTTGGCCAATTGTAACCATGCTTGGTCACAACTGTCTTTAGTTGGTCCCCTTTGAAAAATGTGTCCGGCAAGCCAGCGGGGAACTAGTTTAACATTGTACCCTGTGGGAAAACACATTCAAAGATCTTCTCCTCTGATACTACTTGTCCAATTGAAACAATATTTGGTCACAACTTTCCTTAGTTAGTCCCCTTTAAAAAACTGTGTCCGGCAAGTTCCCATCAGATCATAGATTGCCAACAGCGGGGAACTTAGTTTAACATTGGACCCTATGAAAAACACATTCCAAGATCATTTCCTCTGACACAGTGGACCATATTACATCTAGGTTCATTATCATTATCTGGTTTCCTCCAGATAAGTTCATATAAATATTTTACACCTGGGTCGATATGAAATTATTTGGTAATAATGTTTTATCTGCAAATAAAATAGAATTTGTATGGTTTTAGCGTGCAATAATGTGTGTTATCTGTTATCTGTTTTATCTAACAACCAATCAGACGTAATATCTGTGGGTTAATCGCATTATCTGATTTATTTTGCAACCAATTAGACGTAAATAGATAAATTTCAATAATTAATCAAATTAAGTCTTTATCAGATCAAAGTATAAATACTGAAAAAATATGTAATTATGAAAGCCTAGCGAATTTTGGAATGGTAACAGACATTCTTCTTTTTTTCTCGCTTTTTGTTCAGATTTATCTACTTGCCATTTGTAACGAATTTTGTATATCATTCTGTATTTTCTCTGGGTCTTTTCTAAAATTGGTTTATGTGAATAAAGTTATGTCTATCTATCAAAAATTACAATATCACAATATTTCATTTTTAAAATTACGTGTCTCGTCCTCCAGTCACCGTGATCGTTACTTAAATGAATATTCTATGAAATAAACATGTAAGTGTGCCACCCTCGCAGAATTGAGTAATTGTTTATTGAAACCAGCAAAAATAATTCATCGTATCAACTAAAAAATCAAAAAAGTATATTTCTTTTAAAATTTGTTGTGCGGAGACTTTCAAATTTCGTCTGAATACAAAAAACCACTACATTTTCAAGGACCTAGAAAAATTTCAAAGTTATAATATCGATAGATTATGTTTTTTATTGAAGAAATATTTTGCATTCTCTGTATTTTTCAAAACAGTAGAAGTAAGGAATTGATTGATAGTCATTTTTTTTCTAAAAAAATATGCCAATTTGACATTTATCATTAAATAATTCAGTACCTGTTACCTGATAAGTAAATTCATTACCTGTAAACTGATAAGCAAGATGATACCCTATTACCTCAATATAAGCATGTATTATCTCAGTAATTCAAAAAGACCTATGTTATTTTTTTTCTGTTTTTCATCACCTGGCGGTAATGATATAATATTTGCGTCAAAACCACAAAAAATACAGATCATGTATACCTTAGATAATGCCATATTATCTAATAATCTAATTTTTGTGGTTTGGCATGTCATACACGTCACTAGATACAACTTATAATTAGAGACCCAAGCAGGTAACTTAATTTTTTTTTCAGATTTCTTTACATTTTATAAATCAAATAGTAAAATACTTCACTACCGTACACAATGAATATGCAGGAACTAAACCCCCGGAATAACAGAAGCATGGAGGGGACATGTGAAATTTTGTTTCCATCTCGTGGCAATGACATACTAAGTCGTGGCCACGAGATAGCAATGTCGTTGCCACGAGATACTAACTCGTTCCCACGACATACTCCGTCGTGGCCACGAGATAGCTATGTCGTGGCCATGAGATACAAACTCGTTCCAACGACATACTAAGTCGTGTTCCAACGACAAACTACGTCGTGGCCACGAGATACTAACTCGTTCCCACGACATACTAAGTCGCGGCCACGAGATAATTATCTCGTTCCCACGAGATACTATCTCTTTCCCGACTTACTAAGTCGTGGCCACGAGATAGCTATGTCGTTCCCATGAGATACTATCTCGTGGCCACGACATACTAACTCGTGGCAACGAGATACTAAGTTGATGCCACGAGATACTATCTCGTGGCCACCAGATAGCTATGTCGTGGCCACCAGATATTATCTCGTTCCCAGAACATACGAAGTCGTGGCCACGAGATACTAACTCGTTCCCACGACATACTAAGTCGTGGCCACGAGAAAGCTGACTCGTTCTTACGAGATAGTTATCTCGTTCCCACGAGATACTATCTCGTTCCCACGACTTACTTAGTCGTGGCCATGAGATAGCTATGTCGTTCCCACGAGATACTATTTCGTTCCCACGACATACTAAGTCGTGGCCACGAGATACTTATACACTTAGAAACCTTCAACAACGAGCTTTGCTCATACTCATATCTATCTCGTGACCATGACTTAGTAGGTCGTGGGAACGAGATAGTATCTCGTGGCCACGACTTAGCTATTTCATGGCCACGACTTAGTATGTCGTGGGAAATGAGTTGGTATCTCGTGGCCACGACATAGCTATATCGAAGCCACGACTTAGTAAGTCTGGGAACGAGATAGTATCTCTTGGGAACGAGATAGCTATCACGTTGCAACGACATAGCTATCTCGTGGACACGACTTAGTATGTCGTAGGAACGAGTTAATATCTCGTAGCCACGACTTAGTATGTCGTGGCCACGAGATAGAAAAAAAAATTCACATGTCTCCTCCGTGCTTCCTTACGGAATAATTGAGGGGCTGATAAGTGGGTGCCTTTCTCCTTTCAACACTTGTCCAAACGTGAAAAGAGTGGTAGGTATCATGCTGTCCTCGTCTATCCTTTTTTATTTCTAGATAAAGTTGGTTTAAAGTCTATCACTTTTTGCCATAGGTTTTTCATTTAAATTCGACTACGTCTTTCACTCTTGTGCATGGTTTTCCTAGTCTACGTGGACGCCATGCATTACCACAAACCCTGTTTTTATATTCATACCCAACCCCATGCTGCATAAAAATTCAAGGTATTCGTCATAATCATCCATGTTTGTTTTTCCTGTGTATTTGTAGGTTTTTGTCAAACAAAACTTTGATCGTGTAAACAGATACTTTGACAAAGCTTTTTTGACAAAATTTTCCATCAAAAAGCTTGGACAAAGTTTTTGATAAAAAACTTTGATCGTGTAAACGGGCCTGCAGTATTCATAACTCGACTGGGCTATTGGGCTCCTGCAGTGTATAGTCCGTGACCCCCCTCCCCCATGCAAGAGTTGTACCAAAAAGTGATTTGATTTCACTATTACTAATTTCCCCTTTATTGACGGCGACGTTCCCCTAGCTCCATCTTAAATGCTGTACATATCTCAACTTGTAAGATTCGCTCGCGTTTGTTCTACTTTTGACGATTCTAATGAGTGTAACCTTACAATCACATTAAAGCTTTTACAACAAGGTTATGGATTTCATAAATAATTATATACTTCTAAGAAGTTTTACAGAAGATATGAACATTTGATATCTAAATATGACGTGACTCGCAAACTGGTAATTAAAAACGGCATTTCTCATCCTCGGGACATAACTTACATTCTTTACGTAATAGTGGATATCGACAGGATATTCTACACAAATCTGTTAAATCCGTTAAACTGGTTTTGAATCCTATGACCTGAATATTTTACACATATACTGGCCTCTCACTGATACTGCCGATGTCTACTGAAATACATGACTATATACCAAACCCTTCGTCGGGAAGTTTTCAGCTTGATTTTCATCCGTAGTGCGACAGTGTGTTACCAGCAGACTAAGTTCCTTTAGCAAGCCGGCAGTTTAGCTCTTTGGCCCATCTTTCTAAATTACGTTTTGTCGTATGATTTTCAAGATAGTGGTCATGGAGTAAGTAGTCTACCTGTACTGAGTTTCATTCTCATGTTTATTATACTATAGGAAAACGGGATGGAGAAAGGGGAGGTTTGGGTACCCATAAACCGGTTGTCTATTGCTAGTCCGGCTATCCCGAGTTCCTATCGTTATTTATGTTTGTCTTCATTAGTGTTCTTCTAGTGCATGTCGCTTTTAAATTGAGGCATATGATTGTTTTCGGCCATTGTAGGTGTTTACTGTTTTTCTTTGTAATCTCTATACATTCCAGTTATTATGTACTTGTTCTTTAGAGAAGATCTCATATTAACACACTATCATACTTTCAAAGTTTGACATCTTATTTTTTTGTGATATCCAAATGCTATTCTGATCATTCTTTTTAAAGTGCCTCATGTCATTATTATGTCAAGTTTTCCTGTAATTGAAATAATGAATGCCCTGTGATTGTTTATATATATTGTGATTGTCTTCTATGAGTCTCTTCGATGGGCAACGGATGACAGCAGCTGTAAGAACACTTTGCAAGTTTATTTTCCCCCGCATCCATGAACCAAAGGGAAGATACATGGATGTAGCGTCGCTCGACATGCAGCAATATATTCCACACAAACCGGTGCTAGAGAGCCGTATGAACATAGCTCATTGTTGAAGACCTCATTTGATTTTTAAAAGAAGAACAACAATAAAAGCTTTGTTCCATTGCTTGATTTAATAATGACATAAAACATTCCCACAAATTATGCCTACTGATAAAAATTATTATCCAGTACATAAAAGATCGGGAAAATTAAGAAGTTTTCGTCATGACTGATGCTAAGTAGTAAAGGTGAAAACACAGTGAAGTAATCTTGTTGAAAAAGATTACAATATAGAAAGGCCATTAATCTGTACTTCGTATGGAAAAAAATTACCGAAGTAATTAAAGACTAATGAGGAGACTTTTCGTATATTTAAACGAATATTTTCAACTCTGCATATGATACAGAGAACAAGTCAGATCGCAAGTTACCCTGTATATGTAAATTTCAGGTGAAATAAAGAAGGGGGTGAACTTAACAATAACACTCTGTTTAAATCTTTTAGATTTCTTAATATAAATAAAAACCACCAAATTTGATTTTTTGTCTCATGGACCGCGGTTCTTTACAACTCTAGATCTGTTCGGTAATGTTGTCTTTATCCCTGCTTAATAGAATTAGAATAATAATTATAGGTTGCATTTCCAGAAAGTACAGCTTCAATACTGATATCAATATTATAGCTAATTATATATGAATTTTTGACTACATAAAGATACATATAGTCTCTAACATTGTTTCCAGTTTATTACGTATATTTCTCACATCGAGATAGTTAAATTTTCATATTTTAAAGTTCGAAGTTTATCCGAGAACTTTAAAATGTGAAAATTTAACTATCGAGATGTGAGAAATTATCATAATAAACCGGAAAACAATGTAAGAGATTTTTTCTCTAATTTCTACTCAATTTATTTGACGTAAAGCGATCTCCGTAGTCTCCAGTCTCAAGTATGCCGCCATTTTGTTGCTATCATTGTTGCTATGTGTATCATTGCGCCTTTCATTGAAAGGGGTGTTGAGTGTAACATTTTTGACAAAAAATGTCATATTATCAATAAATTGAGTTATCTTAGTCATACAATGAAAAATCAATTCGCTAGACAATAATGCAGGTAATAATTTCATCAACATCCGGTTGCACTATTTCTAGAAACTGACACGAGACAGCCAATCAGCAAGTGAGATCAATGTCTTAACATGTTGATTATTAAGTTCATCTAACATAATTTGGGAAGTATTTATTTTGAACAAGAATTAGAGAAATTGTTTTCTCGTGGCATATGATTATTTCCAGAAAACAATATAATTGTTTGAATTAATGTTGTGTAAGTTTTTGTGGTATTGTAATTAAGAGCGATGATAAAGCAAATTGTGTCATAGTCTTAACATTCCGCAAAATTAGCATCATTCGAAAAAAAACTCCCAAATTAGCTTTTTTGCTGGATTGAGACAGCGTAGTATTCCGTCCAATTTCGTCAGGAATGATCTGAAATGTGGGATTACATAAATTGTCTGTGCTTGTGTTTTAAAACATGATTCTGTTATAATAGCATATTAAAGAACCCACCTTGAGAGTAAACATTTCCTATTAAGAGTCTGGTCATAAGGTCTTTAACTTTGCATCTTGTGTGAGGCAATCGTCTTGGTAATTTCCAAAAAATTTAGTCAATCGCTTTGAAGGGTAAGAGAGGGCTACGTTCTGGTCATGGTTATAATTGTTTTCATGAATTTTTTGCATTTTTTTCATAAATATATTGATATCATGTTAGTATTGCAGCACGCCTTGCAGCATTGTTCAATTTATAACAAAATACCGAAGTTACTTTAATCTAATTTCTGCATATGCGCATTTCGACAAATTATGTCTCATCAGTGCAGATCAAACAAAACATTTGGAAGTTCAAATTAGATTTAAATGATGCAAGGATAATTTAAGTTAAAATATCAATATTGAAAGTGTGTGAAACAATGTTTGTTGAAATTACGTGTCCAGATAGTCAGAGTATAGTGCCAATGGTTTAGAGGAATGCGAGTAAACTCATGCAGACATCATTAAAACCACCAGTTCAATATTGCTAGCATGTTGTCGACGTATAGTTTTACTTTTATGTGTTATGAATAGACGACTTTGCATACCTCCTGGCATTAATTCTGTTTATCTGGAAACAGAAGACTTTACAGTTGTTAGCTCGCACGCTTTTTTCAATGCAGATGAAATCAAACTATTTAGAAAACCATACATTAAAATTTATCTACAGACTGCCCAAACAAAAATTTTATTCACCAAATCACTTTCAAATGACATTCAAATCATGTAAACACAATTTTTAAGATGATTTGATCACGATTTGTGTATCAAATCTGAGTGAAAACATAACACAAGAATCAACTGCAAATGATTTCATGGCGATTTGGTGCCGGTCACAATTTGATAATCATTTGGTTCTGATTTAGTAATTATTTGATATCTTATCCAATAATGCAAAATGATTTAAACATTGTTTGATAACTTAAGTTTTGTAACATCCTGATTTGAAAACAATTTGATAACTTGTAAGTTTTCAAAACTGATTTAGTAACGATTTTATGACTTATTCATTATTGAGAGCTGATTTTGTAACGATTTTATACTCTAATGATTTACACAGTCATATCAAATCTTTTCCCAGATGCATTGTTAAACGACTTCTTGCAAGCATTTGAATGATTTGATTTGAATGTTACGTGATCATATTAGCAAAAGGAAAATTGGCTTCATTTCCTGTTTATTTTTGTTTTGTTTGGATGTAAAATATGAGAAGGACATTGATGATGCATTATATATAAAGAAGGTGCCAGAAATTAATATTTTAATATCTGATTGGTTTTCCTTGTGGATTCACTTAATATATTCACTTTGTTTTAAAGGATTATTTCTGGAAAAATAATATGATTTGGATACCATTTTTCATAGCTAAGAAAATATCTTCTAATAATGAAAGAATTTTTATTTAAGTTTATACAACTGGTATTAGAATTATATTCTGTTGAAAAACAATGATATGAATACAAAGACTGATATGACTACAAAGATTTATATTTCACGATTTTCCTTTTTTTAAGGACGAAATGAATTAAAATTTGAGCTATGTTTTGATTGTTTTAGGACTTCATACATGTAAATCGAAAGTTGGTACACTCAACTAACTAGGATACTGTCACTGACTGATAACACAGGAGTCAACAAAAATAGTCAATTTGACAAATGCAAGTACAATTCACAAATATACCCTATTCTGGGTGTGGTAGTGATTTGATTGTGATTTTGGTAACAATTTAATCCAGATTTCTGATTCTGTTCTGATTCGATTCAGATTTGTTAATGACTTAGTTGTAATAATTTCGTTCTCTGCGTTGTGAAAAAAAAATCGTCAATCCTTTCTGAATAGTGATATAGACAATGGTTCAGTAATGAACGTACAAATGGTTATGGATATGAATTAAAATACGTTATTCTAATGTACTAAAAAACACACAATTAGGTTCTGTCTGTTCCCAGTGTCTTATTAATTTGTAGACATTATGAAAGATACACTGATTGTCTTTACAGCTAATGATCTAAGAAAGGAAAATGATGACTCGGGTACTTTCAATGACATAATTATACTATATTTTTAGCTCTTGGGTTTGTTAGAAAATATCATCATACAAGAACTAAATATGAAATGACATTTAACTCAGTCAAGAAAGTGTTGGGATTATTAGTACATGTGTAGTTCTGAAGCCCTGAAAATAACGATTTTGTCAGAACTCATAAAATAACTGAAAGTAATTACAATTATATGATGCAGTATTATTAAAATGCAGAAAAGATCCATTCCCATTTCTTTTTCAGTTGCTTCATTTTACAATTGAGGACCAACAACACAATACAACTTTTGCTAGGTTGAAATGCATCAAAATCAATGCAGGTCATGAATTTGGATGACAGATCTCTAAAATTGTATTTTTATTTAACATTGTAAATGATTTTACGATTGTTGTTGTTTCTGCGGAGCCAAAGGAATGAAATTTTCCTAAATCTAAGACTTATTCCAAAATGACATATCCAGTGTAAAGACATTTTCATTTGAAAATTTTTGAAATTTTTCGAAACTTTTAGATCGCCCATTCGTTGATTTTTGTTCTTGTTCAAAACACAGAAATAGCTAAAATTGGAATCTTGGTGTCAATATACAAATTACCTAACAACTCTTTTGACCGTTAAAGCGCAAACAACCGACAAAAACATGTCCATATATTTTCTCAGTACACGCTTCATTTGATTCAATTTTTATGGCATGTATTAATAAGTTTGGATGAACTTTTTCATTTGCTATATATGCTAGCGGCAATTAGGAAAATCAGACATTAAGCCCATTTTTTGAGGCAATAATCTAATGTCTAGGCATTTGCTAATTACCTTAAATTTTCAGGCATTTAGATTAATTCCTGAAATTATTGATGTCAATTCTGACTATTCCCTAGGCAGTAATAAATGTGTTAAAATGAATTTAAAACATTATTCTTATTAAAAGTTTTCAATTTCAGCTTTGAACAAAAAGATCTTGCAAAAGACAGCTGTTTAACTCATTCTTAAATCTCACATTAAGATTTTGGAGCATTTTTAAAGAAATTAACATATTCTGGTCATTGGAATTGATGAAGATGTCTTATTTTTTAATACAAGCTTAAACTACGATTAACATTTTCCTACCTCAATTTTGGCGACCGATTTTCATTAAATCTATAAATGCAAGAGGTCTAACACATTCCTTGGTTTGGTGATGAAAATGCTTTGTTTTCCTGTTACCAGACAGTACTTTTCCGTTGATCTTTTCAGAAGGGTGTTGAATCAGTTTGATTTTTAGCCTCTTTTTGAACAGTCGGGAGAATTTCTGCATAATTTTAGATTTCTGTTTTATGTTAGAATAAAAAATCTCCAAGTTCGATAATTATAGCCTAAAATGATACAAATTTTAATACGGAACTAAATTGGAATTCAGAATTTGATAAATGTGGCCCTTTTCCATTTGTTTCGTCAGTGTGATAGCAATGTTCAAACAATTTTGGAGTTTCAGTTTTTGAGATCCTCCCAAGTCAGGCGCTCGGAGTCCACGTATGTTCTCTCTGGTTCAAGGAAACATACGTGAATTTGGAATATCTGACTTTTGAGGATGTGATTTTGACCAAATGATCAAAAGTGTACCGAAGTTACCGACCAAATACTTTAATACCGAACTTGCATAATGCACAGTAAATTTCGTTATTCAAGGAGTAACCTCTTATCAGCAGCATTAGGCTCAAATAATATGGAAAGCCATTATCCAAAAGTAGTTAAAAAGAATTACCCATTTTCAAAAATATTGAAAAAGGAGGCCAAATCCAGTACAAAGGACATCCACTGAGAGCCATACACGGAATGAAGCCTCAGTATTTAGTTTCTGCAGATTCGCATTCCGACAACGCCTCCTAGTGCAGATCGAAACATTTTGATGGTGTGACAAATTTTCAAGAGCGGATTCAAAAAGCATGGAGGTGAATCTGATAATTAATTACGCGAAAAAGATTATCGTGATTTTTATTCTCTACAAATCTTCTATGTCGAATTATGATAATCTTTTTCGCGTAATTAATTATCAGATTCACCTCCATGCTTTTTGTGTGTCTATTTTCGCGCAGTATATTTACTCTTGTCTGATGCTAACAGGTCTGACCCTATTGCCTGTGCGATATTACGCTTCTCCTTTGTACGTCTTTCAAACTTTGGTTAAGGTCCATATTTAAAGCACTAGACATTTTACACTAAAGCGACTTTGCAAAAAGTTTATGTGAAACGTGTCAGTATTCATTTATCTGATCTAGATATAATACCAATAGTAAAGCTGCATTGAGTTTGTTTGTATCAACACATAAGACAAAAAACTGAGTGACCAGAAAGTTTTTGATATTGCATGTTGTAGAATGATTATAGATAATTCATTTACATAATAAAAAGTTGTTTTGTAGTCTTTTCATAATTAAAAAAAAAGGTAACCAGGCAATAATTTACGAAAGGATACGGCGTAAATGAACACGAGACCATAACACATATTTTAATTCCAACTGCAATTATTATGATGAGCTGTATGGCTGTAAGCCTAATGCCTGACCATTTTATTCAGGCAATAGGTCTATTTCCTGGTCTCCAAGACTAATTGTAAAAAGGTGGATAACAGGATACATCTACAATGACTGAAGATTACAATCACATACCACATTCTGCCAGGGAATTTCCCAGGAAAGCACACAAATAAGACAAAAGACAAACGTAAACGAAACTGGATCGTTTCAGTTAATAACATTACTGCCTAGGCATTAGCTTACTGCCTAGGAAATAGGCTTAATACCTGATTTTGCTTATTGCCGCTAATATATACATCTTTTACTTTCCCAGAAAATGTATTTTCTGAGGGTGTTTCCTTCTTTTTCATTATTTTAAAATTTCAACACATATTTAAAAAACATTCTGAACGACGGTAAATAATGAGAAGTGACAGTTCATGACAAACCCCTAAAAATTATGGTAGGTTTACACTGCCGATCAAAGCAACTCGACTGAACTCGATCTATGAATATTCATGAATATTCATCGACTTGAACGCTCATGTTCGGTCTACTAACCAAATCGGGGCGATCTTACTAACTGTGCTGAACTGGAGCTGTGTTCCCGAATATTTTTGACATGTCAAAAAATATCGTGAAGAGGTCGTGTGCATTATATGTCGAGAATAGGTCGGGAATCAATCGGGATCTGATCGAGGTAGTCGTGAAGAGGTCGAGAAGGGATCGGACTTGATCGAGTTTCAAACTTTTAGCCGATCATGCCGATTTCTACCCGACTTAAACTCATTCGCTTCTCGATTTATGCAGCGTCACTTCCAGATCAACTCGATTAGTACACGAGCATTACTCGACTAACACGATTCTTTCTTTTTTTCTATACCAGATCTTCCCGACCATGACCCGTTTTTTCCCGACCTATATCCGATTTTACTCGACCACTCAAGAACTTTACTCGATTTAACACGACAGAAATGTCTCATCTTTTTACAATAGCACAACATGAGGCTTTCAAGAGCCTCAGTGTCTCACTAGGACCTTACTTCAGTTTTTAAAGGAGTCATCCAATTGACTCCAATGACTATTGTGATTAAGTTTGGCTGATGATCGTCTTTGATATGAGATATGAGCTCAACCGTCAATCCAAAACGAATAATCAAAAGACAATGGCAACATCGAAAAACAAAACAAAGCAAAACAAAGAAACAGAGATACAACATGAGTACGGTACAGAAAAGAAAAATGAAGACACACACACAAAGATGAACAACACGGGCCCCGTAAAAACCATGTGTGTAAATCTCCTTACGACCCATATAATGTGATGATATGTCTTCTGTTTTATGATCAGATTAGCCCTACATGTAATGACACAAAAATCGCACAGTCGCATTCTGACGCATGTAAAGGAGTATGACCTGCTAGTATGTTAAATCCAACATCATTCCTCTATAATGATGACTTTGAAGCATTTGCTATTGTCTAACCCAAACTACGCGCCTTCTTTGTCAGGTCCGCCTTCTCTGCTACTATAGAACTATCACAATTATCTCCTTTTCTTCGAAGCATCGTCCACATGGGCCACAAATTTTGCTGCTCTACCACCATGCTGAACTGTCCCCTGTATTTTCACACTCTATCCGCAAACATACAAACATACTAACAGGACAAATATCGAGCTCGACCATTTTACGATCTTTTCCCGAACAGGTCTAGTTAATCAATCACGAATCGGGCTATGATCTGGCTCAATCTGACAAAGTCTGGTTGGTCAAATGAGGGTCGAGCATAAGTCGTACGTGAATCGTTAAGATATCGAGAATGGTGGAGTGTTAGTCGTGTAAAATCGGGTAAAGGTCGAGCGGATGTCGTAAGCTAGCTCGATCAATGAATTTTATGACGTTGATTGGGTTAAAACAGCATGGTCGAGTTGATCGAGTTGGCCTGATCGGCGGTGTAAACCTAGCATAATAAATGTTAAAAAATAACCGGTATAATTTAAATTTGATACATTAATCTTCATAAAAAATGTTTATGAGAAAACATTTTACAACATACAAGAATATATTTAAGCCCTGGTTGCAGACGTGAAATCTAGATAAAATGTTCGTTTTCATTTGGGACACAGACACGTCATATCTTTCAATGGTGCAATGGTGACGACCATAGAATTTCTGCAGGGATGAAAGTAACAAAGGCTGAACAAATTGACTTCGAAGCTTTGAAAACAATGGACGACTTACAACTAAAAAATGGAAAACTAGACTCTAGTACTCCTATCGTATTGTGAATTTCCAATCGTCCTTAAAATCCTGCATACGGCTTACATCCTGCCTATACGAGGACTTTAGCACTGACCAAAAAACTATGCCCTGCAATTTATAAACATAACTCCTGGAAATGGCCATATACAGAAACAAAATTAACAAAAAGATCGGCATGTAGTATATGAGAACAATCACTTAAAATCTATGGTCGACATCACTAGTTGCTAGACCAATATAATAAAACTGTCTCACATCAGATCTAGCATACTGAACAAAGGCAGTAGAAGGAACAAAGCACAAAATTACATAAATCAAAGTCCAGACACAAGGCAAAAGCAAGAAAACCAGAAGATGGAAGACCAATGACACTACATGCCCACAAAACACACGAACACTACATATACAACACAAAAAACTAGGTCACTAACAATGTAAACTCTCAAAACTCAGAGCGACATCATGTGCTCCGGAAGGGTAAGCATGTCTTGCTCTGCATACAGCACCCGTCACACTGTCATTGGGTCAATCCAGGGTAAAGTCAAAAGCGGTAATGTCAAATCCGGGAAGACGTTAATCTAAAATCGTTTCTATTGGCTCTCTGAATGCAGAATACGGCAACGGCTGTTTGGTGTCTACCTCCTGTTTTAAGACATTACAAATATACATATGTTTTTTTTTCCTTCAGCATTTAACAGATAGATAAAGATAAGAAAATTTCTACATTTAGTAGCTTGCAAACCATGTAATAACAGAGAAATCAAAATGAAAATGTACATGTTTGGTTCAATGTAATCAATAAACAAATACCGAACCCGTACACTTTCACTTTTAATTGGAGGCTATTTGTTTGCTCAAGAATATAAAAATGGTTTAAATTTCTCTATGTTCGATCTTCAATTTACCACTATGATTATAATAAATCAATTTATTTGGTAAAGGTGTTTTTTTTCATTTTTTTTTTATTTGTTGTGATAACAGGGAGTAGATACCAAACAACCATTGCCCTACTCGATTGGACACAGTGGTAACTTGAAATCAGGAAAAGCCTTCTCGGACAAAACAGAGATTTCACTGGGTCCTATTACAGAAACCCTATAATCTGTTCATTTTTCAATGAAAAATCATTTGTTTTGATTTTCAAATGGCTTTGGTTTTTTTTTTTTTTTTTTTGCACTTCAGGGATATACATTAATGATCACCTTTACCACTTAATACATCAAGGCATTTTCTAATTCTCAAACCAGAAACACCTATGAAAGTTGAAAATTGAAATATGTTGCTTTTCCAAAAGGTTTGGTTGTTTTCCTCACATTCAAAGTAACTAAAATTTCTTCATATCCATGCTTTACTTGAAATATTTAATCTTGAATTCGACATTATCATAAAAATTTAAGAGTAACATTTAGTTGTGATAGTAAATCAAATATTGTAGTCGAAAACATTTTTCTTTACCAAAAATAAAACCTAAATACCGATAAATTGACAATCTTTTGCAAATCAACATTTGTATTTATGTAAATAAATTTAAGTTCCGTTTTTTTTTAAGTTAGAGGTAAGTTAATTTTAGCATTTGATTAACTAAAACTTAATTAGAAACTAAAAATATTTTCACTCTCTTTCGATATTTCACTGCAAGTTATTAATTTATAGAGATGACAGGCATTGCAAAGAATGAAATTATAGATGTTTCAATGGAAACTGCTTTGATCATCCGTGAATCTGAAGAACTTCTTGAATGGAAATTAAATAAAAGATTTACAACGAAAAATTACTAAACGACATTCTTAATTTATAATAAATATTCACAGATTTCAAAGTGGTAAAGATAGCTAGTATGATTTTGTTTTAACTAAAACTGTTATAAAATTAGAAAACAATTTTCAAAAATATGAAAAGCGATACAAAGGATATTCTTACAGTGTACCAAACACACCTCGAGCTTTCACAAATAAAAAAACTAACAAAATTATCTGAAGTGAAGACATGAATTGGTTGAGGGGACAATATATATTTAAAGCGTCTTTAAATGGTGACTTATATGCTAACCTTTGTTTAAAAAGAATTAAGTCAATTAAGGCTATTCAGCATTGTTTGCAAATAAAGTATATGGGAGATGATAGACGCTTAACTCTTTGCTTTATTTAAAGACCTGTTATGCTTATTTAAAGACCTGTTTTGAGCATTTCTTTTGTTATTCAAGACACTTTAATTCTTGTAAATGCCTTGGACTATTCCATCTTTCGTTTGTCTTTCCTTTGTTTCTCTCGATTTCGAAGCACTTTAACTGAAAATTTACCTCAATTTATTTACTTACCCCGAATTATTTACCTCGACATAACTTCTTCTACCTCATTAATTTCATGCATATCCATTCATATATCTTTTGCTAAACTTTGATCTTCTGTTATATTTCACTTAAATATTAGATGAAGTTTACGACAAGTTTATGTAGGAAAAATTTCCCGGTCCAAGGATCGAACCTACGCTACTTTTCTGTAATATCATGGTGATCAAACGACATTGATTTTTTTATCTTTAAAAACGACATTGATTTAACCATGAGGCTACAATTAGCACTTGATAAATAGATGTAAGAAAGTATATTTAAAGTGAAAACAGATCGATATCTCAGATAATTTTTAAAATACAATCTAATCGATATTTATATAATAAAAGTAAACAAATATTTGACACAAGATCAATATAAAAGACGACTTTTCCGCATGTAGAACAAAAAATACATTTATTAACTATTTGATGCATATAGCCTTAATAAACTGATGAATATATGCATGAGTAGAAGATTCTATTTTGATGGCGGGATGTCAGTATTCATTCTTTTTCACATATAAAATTCTGTATTATACAGTTATTTAATGTGTAGCCAGGCAGTGGACCAGGATATTTTCCCTCGGTAATTGAAACAGCTCAGTGTTCTATTGCCCGAAGCCAAAGGCTGAGGGCAATAGAACACTGAGCTGTTTCCATTACCGAGGGAAAACAAATCTGGTCTATTTCCTGGCTACACATTAAATAGCTGTTTTATTACCTAATCTGCACAAATGAAAAATAAGTCGTCGAAATAGCCGTCTGCAAAACTTAAATTTACTGCAAGTTATTTTACTTATATCATTATTCTTCTGATACACAAATGATCATTGGTAACAAAAATGCTCCAAAAAATTCTGAACAAATACAATTGTTTTTTAATTAATATTTCGGAATATCTACACATATGGAAAATGGTGTGTTTGTTTTCATGTTGAATCATTACATAATGGTAATGGATGTGCATTTTCATTCCAAATTTCAAAACCATAATTAATCTACTGTTTTTAAATTATCAGTATTTGAGGATGTTCATTATTAAGAATTTTGTAGAAAAAAAATTCAATCGAATATGTCGACGCAAAGAAATTCATGTCACTCAAATTAATATGGATCTGACCAAATCACAGTAGCCAGGCAATAGAACAGTTATGATGAATATTTATAAAATCATTCGTCATGAATATTTATGATATCATTTTGACCAATCACAGTAGCCATGAAATAGAACATACCGGGAAATAGAACATACCAGGCAATAGAACACCATGAAATAGAAAAAAATGAAAGAAACAATCTCCAAAATAGTTCAAAACACAAATACTTAATAAAACATATAGAACAATACAATTAGGTAATAAATTAATTCAATTGCACGGTCTTAAGTTAGTTAACGTATGTTTCAGAGTAATTAATTGAATTAAAGTGCTTCGTAACAAATGGGTGGTTAAAATGCCTTCGCGCTGCGCGCTCAGGCATCTTGACCACCCCTTTTCTTACGAAGCACTTTAATTCAATTACTCTGAAACATACTTTAACTATAACTTATTTTCTATTATTTTAATAGAAAACAAAATGTATTCAATCCAGTATCTAGATTTATGGAAGTAATTTAATGATAGTGAATAACCTCATTAACGCAATTTTCAAAATCACTGAGGCTTTGAATGTCGAAAACATAGTTTTCAGTTTGTGTTCACACTGTCAGTGCTTTGATTTATCGTAAAAATCGATCTATTTCATTTAAGTTTTGTCTACATCTATGATGTTTGTGATGCAATTTTTGTCCTTGTACTTGTCTTTATACAAAAAAAAATTGAAATTTTCATTGTAGTACTGTTTGGGGTTAGAAAGTATCACGTACCATGAATTGAAATTGATTTAAATTGGTCTTATCTAAAGGTTAGAAAATGACATACATCAAGCAGGTACCGAACATATCTTTTTATGTTATATTTCAGTCGGCTGTTCTCCATTTGTGTTTCAATTCAGTTTCCATATTTTTATTCTTAAAATTCCCCTATCTTTTTTATCTTTCTTTACGTTTGCCAAATTGTAATAAAACAATTAATTTAAACAAAATTTGAATGTTCATTTGAGGGGATAGTTTGAGTTATCTTTTTGGTTCTATGACATTGTTAGAAACCTATTCGCGTAATTCACGTTATGCAAATAATGTAATACCGAAGTTCCTATGAATTTAATTTCGGCAGATGACCATTTTGACAACCAATAATTCGTAAGAACAGAGAAATAAAAATCATAAGAAAACCATTAACCAAACGATGCATCAAAGCTGATAGAGGACAAATAACCAAACGAATCTAAATGTAAAGCCGAAAGCAGCCGAAGACAAAGCTTTGCATGAGGGAGATACTCCGTAGCTTTAACAGAATTTTGTATAAAAACTAAGGAGTATCCCCCATGCATAGCTCTCCCCTAAGATGAATTTTGGCTTTTCTATTTAGATACTTTGGTTATTTGTTCTCTATCAGCTTTTACGCGTATTTCGGTTTATGGACTTCCAAATATTTTTATTCGATCTGCACTGAAGAGACACAAGTAGTCGAAATGCGCATATGCAGAAACTAAATTAACAGTAACTTCGCTACTTTGTTACATGTATTTAAACCAAATTTTCAACTTTAGATTTTGCAAATTTTTAAATGAATTAAATACCAACACATTACAATGGTATTAAATGTATCAATGATCGTAAAAGGCAGAAAGATGTAGTTTGTAGTTTTTGTGTTAACTTCCATAACTAAGTTAGTAAGATTCTGCATCAGTAAAATACTTAACATAAAATCTATGATAATGTGATAACATATTAAAGCGAAATATTTTGTTATTTCAAGCTTCCCGTAGTACCTTTGAAAAATCTATTGCACAAATTTACGCAATCTTGGCGAATAAATTGAATTTTGGCTTGTTTATAACTCATTTAAAACAGTTATTAATTTTGATGAAATTTCGTTAAACTATGAAAATCAAAACTCAAATTGTATAGAGATGATTTTGAGTGTTCTTAGAAATGTCCGAAATGTGTTTACCGTGCAATAACATTCCCGTTAATAAACAAAAATATACTTCCTCGATATACCCTAAACTGAGTAGATGCCATTTTTCCCCTGGCTATATCAAAATCATGAGCACTGCTTGTCGTATCATTATTTTTGTAATTGTTAAGGGTTTGTAATCCCATAAAAAAGAAGAATTTAATAAACTTTATACATATATTGGATTCTTTAATAGGTGCAATGTAATAACATAAGAAATGAAAATTTTTTTATGATCGAAAACATCATTTTTTATAATTGAATGTATGAAAATAGTAAAATACTTACATTACTAGTCGTCTTTACATCCTTCAAATTATATAGTATTAAGTTATAGTAGCAGATGCCTAATCAGTCCGATTATTCTTCGTGACCAAAACCAGGCATATTCCATCATCTCGGTGCATAATTTACATGGTCGTTTATAATTTATGACTTCTCATATAACTTATTTTATATAAGCATGAGTATGGGAGATGCTATCCGATTATGGAATCAAGAGAAGCCTTGATTAATTACATGCGTATAGTATTATAACTTGTATGCATGGCAAAACTGAACAAATCATAAAAAAATTTGATTAAGAAAATACAAGTGTCGCGAAACAATGATGATGGATACAGGATAAAAAAAGTCAAAGGTCGTATAAAAGTTAGGTACCACTTGTAATTAGTGACTTGACATTATCTAATTTCATATGAATGTGAATATTGAAGATGCTATCCGATTCTTGTATTAATTCAAGCCTTAATAAGTTTCTTATGAATGGTATTAACATATCTATATTAGTTTTGATACGGACAGTAACACTAAATTAAAGAGAAATATGTGCTGCGTACATCAGTACTTAAATATAAATCAAGAAATAATTTGCCGTTGTTTTTACCATCATATGATTCAGGAAAGAGCAAGATTTATTTTATTTAATATGAGAAATTATTTTCGATATTTTCATAATGGTGATGTATTGCAATTTGATACAAGGGTTTAACATTTTGTCCCCAAAAGCATTTTTCACTAATTTGTAAAGGCTTCTTTAGGACATTTCTGGGTCAATAAACACAATTTCTTTGCGCACGTAAGGTAAAAAACACAATTTGCATAGCTTCAAAATTATAAATGGTCGTTGTCTTACCTACAAAAATGTACACTCTTTAACGTAAAATTAAAAGACGATTGTCTAGAAAATAAGGAAACATTGTATTAGAACTAAATCTGGATATGTTGAGTTAACACTATATTGAAAAAAATGGTAAGAAACCCCTAGCAATATTTGGTGCGCTTTTTAATATTTTACGAAAGGATATGGAGTAAATGAACATGAAACTATAACACATATGTTAACTCCAACTGCAACAATTTTAATGAGCTGTAGAGCTATAGAAAAGCCTAAAATTTGTTTAGACAAATTTATTTAGACACTAAATACCGAAGTTACTGTGAAATCACAATACGGGATTTTCGAGATAGGAACTCTCGTGTAATTGAAGGCTGAAACGATCTCCTCAAATACCAGTGAGAAGTATAATCGGAATCCAGTCCTTTTGAATATAAATATATACCATCTAAAAACAAACTATTTATTAAATTGAAGTGTACTATAATTTGTCCTGCATTTTAATTGACGAAAAACAATTGATCTTAAGCGCTACAAATCGATTAAATATAAATTACCCCTAGCTCAACAGTGTTCTTTAATTAGTGAGTCCCTCTCAATGTATTGATGTATTGATTTTTTATGATTAATGGTCATTAATATAGGTTTGTTTTCGGAATGAGCACGACTCAAAACTCCCGTATCATCACTTAAATTTAAGATCAAGATGAAATCAAAAAGTAGAGTGAAGGATTAGCGGGTCCGAGGTATGTCCAAGTTGTTCTGATTTTTTTTTAATTCCAATAAAAATTGAGAAATAAGAATCGACTGAAACCCTCTTTTTATTGAACTTAGGCTTTATACAGCATAAACTCATGGAAATGTGTATTTGGTTAATGTTTCAATCTAAATTGTTTACAAACAAATCAGCAACCATAAAAATGCTACACGCCAGACTTGATAAGTTATTATCCAATACTATTGTAAATCAAACCCCACTTTTGCATAGATATGACAAAGTTAGGTATAATTTCAACCAGGATATACTGTATTGTAATAGATAATAATTCACATAGGTTAGCTACTTAATTACCAGATATTACTGATTTTGAGACATTTCTAAATCTTGATTCTATAATATATTCCCGTTTTTAACGAAAAGCTCGTCCACAGTTTCACCACAACTGCAAAGTCGTTAAATGTCTCCCTTTTTTCTTAAGAATTCACACAGAATTTACTGCATTTAGAAAGTTTTAATGTTGACACACCACAATATCATCACAGCTGTATTGAAGACATTCCATTTTTGTCTTGCTATATTTTGTCATCTTTTAGATTAATAAGTATTTGAAACATATGGGGTTTTAGGAGGTTGGGGCTTGAAAAGAAAATATAATTCTATGTATATATTATATTTATGTATTCTTTATTCTGCCTACTTAAAAAAAACCAAACAAACAAAGTTGTTTGTTTTGCTTTGTTTTGGGATTTTTTTGTTTGTTTGCTTTTTGCTTTTATTTTGTTTTTGTTTGTTGTTGTTTTTTTTTTCGAGAGTCCAGACATTTTGCTTTATATATGTCATCCTGATTATTTGTCCAGCCTTCTCCCTGATAATTTTTTTCACCAAATATCTAACCAAGGAGTCCAGGAATCCTTCAAAGCCCCTCCCTCCCCATAAAAATCAAGGTGTCGCCCCCAAAATTCGCTTAATACATAGAACACTTTTTATATTATATTTATCCTGCAAAGAAAACTATTACATAATTGTTATATATACTGAACAGAAAAAGTTTAGCAACAATTGCTGTGAATAAAAAGGGTCTATATTTCAGGTTACCAAATTTCAATTCCTGAGCTTGATTTGAGTTCGACTAATCATTAGCATTACGTCTGTCAATTGATTCTGAATATTGCATTAATTGTATGCTAACTCGACGCAAAAACATTGAAAAAGGGGGATATGCAACAATGCCAGATTTTTCATTTTTATGCAACGAAAGCGAACAATATGTTTTTGATCACAAGAATTGGTTATGTAACGGTGATCACGAAGTAATTCTTGCATTTTTTGCAAAAGATGAAAATCGCTTATGGGAAAAACGTCCATGTTAATTTTCGCACCATAACTTGAACTGGATATCTTGTACACCCTTATTGAAAAAATGAAGAATTCTTTTATGGCTGAATGGGAATTTTTTTTACTACTCAGTAATCTCTAGTATTTACTTTGTTTAAGACAAGCTCTAAATTCTGACCCTGAATTTATATTTTCGTCGATTAACAAAATACTTATCCTCGATACGCTCAACATTGTGTGTAGAAGGCATCTTCAACATTGTGTAGTAGACATCTTCTATTTTTCCTAGCGAGATAGATTTTATTTGCTGAAATAATTAGTAACACAAAATAACCGTATTCTATACATTTTATACATATCAGGATATTTTGATAGGTAAAACATTCTATAAAAACAAAACAAAATGAAAACTTACATGATCAAGAACACTATTTTTGTTTATCTCCTAATCAATGAAAATCTTAGAATACTCACCTTAAAAGTGGTTTTTTACATCCTTAAACAAATCATACAGTTCTTGATGCCTACTCAGCTTGGGTATTTATTCTCATTGACAAAAAAAAAACAGGCTGATTCCATCATCTTTGTGCAGAATGTAAATGGTCATTTATCACTGGTGATTTCTCATGTAAGTTATTTTATGTAAGTATGAGTATTGGAGAAGCTGTCCGATTATTGTATAAAGAAATGTCTTGATTAATCTAATTAGTGACATGACATTATTTAATTTCATATGAATGTGAATATTGAACATGCTATCCGATTATTGTATCAAGAAAAGCCTTTATTACTTTCGTGTGTATGGTATTATGGTATATCTACACGTCTATAATATCACAGTGATAATATATAATAAGTGATACGGGCAGTGGCACTAAATTAAAAAGAAAATGAGTATTTTGTACATCTGTACTTAAGTATTAATTAAGAAATATTTTGCCGTTGTTTTCTTTATCATTTGATTCAATAAGGATCGGGATTTATTTTATTTAATTTCTGAAATTATTTTCGAATTTCACAGATATTGTCATTTGATATAAGGGGTAACCAACTTGTCCACAAAAGCATTTTTATACTACCGCAAAAAAGTTTTAGGTCGTATATTGTCGATGTATAAGTCGTCGTGTATTCGTTATCTGTTCACACTTTTCCTATAATAGTCGGAATGTACACCATCTAAGATACTGGTGCTGAGATTTTCATCTTATATTGCATCATTAATATTTCTCAAATAGTTTCCAAATATATTTAAATATATTTATATTTTAAACATGTTGCGGGTAGGTCACTGTAGGTTCCAGAATGTTTCAAACTATTTACTCATTGTCAGTGATAAAGAAGGTGTATCAAATGTATTCAAAATATTTTATAATGCTAAAACAGTGAGGTCCCCCCAGTGAGGGTAGGGATCACCAGAGGACTTCTTGTATGCGTTCACCAATTCATAGTATCATTAATAATAATACTATACGGGTGGGGATCTCAACTGTTTTCAAGACATTTCACAATTCTTTTAAAGGATCGGGTGTCAGGAATTTCAAGGACCATCTCTGGGGAAGGAAAATTCCAATATGTATCAGTCAATTCATCTTATCGTGAGAAACAAGAAACTATATGCTTTATGGGTGGGCTTCTAGACAGTTTTCAAGATAATTATTAAACTGTTCAAAACGGCGGGTGTGGGGACACCAGTTGGGTCCCAATTTGTATCATCATAATAAAAATATATATGACTGAGGGATGCTGGTGACAAAAAAATGAAAGAATACACGAGTTTCCACTAATATGCCAAGTCCAATGAAAAAAACAGAATTATTTGACCTTGAAGGTCGCAGTGACCTAATTCTTCATGCAATACTCCGCCATGACCCAATGCATATACATACCAAATATGAACACGATGGGCCTTACGACAAAAAGGTCTTTCAAGGCAAGAATTGACTAAAAAATCAATTATTTGACCTTGACATTCAAGATCAAGGTCAAAATGCCCTAATCCATTTACATGAGACTCCCCAAAGACCTAATGCAAATACATGCCAATTATGAACACACTGGGCCTTAATCACAAAATGTTCTGCCAAAGACAAGAATTCACTAAAAAATCAATTTGTGACCTTGACATTCAAGGTCAAGATCACAGTAACTTGTTTTTTCACATGAAACTCTGCCAGGACCCATTGCATATACATACAAATATGAACACATTTGGCCTTAAGACAAAAAAAGTTCTGCCCAGAACAAGACTTCAATAAAAACAAAGTTTGACCTTGACATTCAAAGTCAAGGTCACAGTGACCTGATTTTTTTACGTGACACACTGCCAGGACCCAATGCATATTCATACTAAATATGAGCCTAATGGACTATGAGATAAAAAAAGTTATGCCCTGGACAAGGTTGTATTAGAAAAAGAAAAAAAAAAAGAATTAGGGGCAATTCAATATGTCTCCCTTTGTTGAAGGGAAGACATAAAAATCATTAGTCATATTAAAAAACTTAGGGTTTGGTAATCCTTCAAAGAAGAATAAATATATACATTTTATACATTTCAGGATACTTTAATGAGTAAAGCATATATTCAATGAAACATAATCAATGAAAACTTAATGAAATTTTTTTTATAATGATCAGGAGCATCCTTTTTTGTTTATCACTTAATTAATGAAAAATATTGAATACTTACAATATATTAGTATACAATCTGTAATTGGTGACTTTACGTGTAACTTATTTTATACGAGTGTGTATATTGGAGATGCTAGCCGATTATTGTATCAAGAGAAGCCTTGATTAATTTTATGCGAATGGTATGAAAAATTTATGCAAGACTATCAAACTGAACAACACTCTTCAGTGTATTTAATCAAGAACAACATAATTGTTGCGAAATAACGTTCAATATACAGTTAAATAGTCATATGAAATATTCAAGAAATAGGCAATATATGTTTGCTTTTTAAACATACGATAAAAATGTTGAAAGTAAGACCTTGTATTGGTCAAAGGTCTTAGAAAAGATCGGTTATCATTTGTAATTGGTGACTCGACATGAATTAATTTCATACTAATGTGAATATTTGATATGCTATCCGATTATTGCATCGATTTATTTCAATACAAAAACATTTCTTAATTAGTGATACGAAAAGTGGCACTAAATTAAGAAGAAAATGAATGTTGTATACATTTGTACTTAAGATTAATCATCCCGGCAAAGAGAAAGCCGGGTGATGACAAAATGCAGTCCGTCCGTATGTACGTTATAGCTCGTATAGCTCTAGAACCATAAGAAATACAAATTTGAAACTTGGCACATATAGTTTGATCTGAAATAGTGCATAATGGGTTTGGAATTTGAGCGAAAATCTGTTTTCGCGGCATCCAATAACTAAAGGAATCTCCAAGGCCATTTTGGTAAAATTTAAACCTAAGTATGGACTCTCATTATATGTAGCAGCAACATCACAGAGGGGAGCGGTGTCTTTGTTTGACCTCTCAGGACATGGCCTCTCCATGGTCGATTTAGCTGGAACTCTTTTTTCACCTTTAATCGCAGAAACTTTATAATAAGGGTATAAGTAACTCTGCAAAACTTGTCGGTGCTGAAAGTTTCAGAATTTTGAAATTGCCCTCAGGACAGAACGATGAGCGAATTATATTTCGAGTTATCCAGTAATTAGCGAATTTTCTGAAGTATTCATGTTTGGAATCTGAAACTTTATACACAAGTTCCTTTCTGTTCATCTTATTTACTAAGGTGAGAGGAATGTCGGTATTACCCCTTGCGGCAAGACCTTCAGGGGCCAAAAAATGTAAACCAATAAGTACTCAGCATACTGCATGAATGTAAATATGAAAAAGAAAAGGAAATGGGGTAAATGTCAAGGAGACAACATCCCATACCCAGGTTAAAACGACCCAAAACAAAGCATCTAGGGGTCACCGTACGGTCTTTAACACAGTGAGCAACCTCACACAGTATAACAAGCCCTAAATGGCTCCAAAAAGGTAAAAAAGTGAATAAATCAATGGAAACAAACCACATAAAAAACAATTCTGATTTTGGTTAATTTCCTGAAACTCTCAAAGACCAATTACTTTTTAGAATATTACATAGCAACCGTATATTTTTTGGTGCCTTATAGTATCAATGATCTATTTCAAACGTCAGATTGCAAAAAAAAAAAAACAAACAAAAAAAAAACAACTAATTCTTATTTTGGACAATTTCCAGAAACCCTTAAAGGACCTGATATTTTTCGGAATTCTACCTAGCAATCATATTTTTCAATTCTTTGCAGTAATAATTATGATTTTCAACAGTCAGATTGCAAAAATCTTTGATGATAATTTTGGTAAATTTCTTTAAATTCTCAAAGGCCTTCGCATCTTTTGGAATTCTACCTAGAATCCATATCTTTTAAAATCCTTACAGAAATGATGATAATTTTCAAAAGACACTTTGCAAATATTTTCTATTCTTATTATGATATATTCAATTCCAAAAGACCATTACTTTTTGGTCTTAGAATTTTACCATGCAAACGTATCTTTTTTTTCAATACCTTATAGTAATAATGATGATCATTTATATTAGTCAGATTGCAAAAAAAGCTTTGATTCTAATATTGATAAATTTTCAGAAAATCTGAAAGAACTATTGTTTTCGGGGGATTCTACTTTTATTTGAAACAAAGTTTTTGCAATCAGACATATAAAATTTATCTCAATTACTGTAAGCATTAAAAAAGATACAGTTGTCCAATTCTTTACAGCCATAATGATGATTTTCAGCAGTAAGGTTGTAAAAAATCTTTTATCTTTATTATGATAAATTCTTGAAACTCTAAAAGACAATTACTTTTCATTTTGGAATTTTACCTAGCAATCTTATCCTTTTCGATACATGAAAGTAATAAATGTCATTTTTATTAGTCAGATTTTAAAAAAAAAGCAACAAAAACTGTGATTCTAATATTGATAAATTTTCCGAAATACAAAAATACCGACGTTGCATAAAAACATTAAATTTCGTTATGTTGTATACGTGTTTCCGAAACTCTCAAAGACCCATTATCTTTCTTCATTCTACCTACATAAGAATCAATGTTTTTGCAATCTGACTTATAAAAATGATCATGATCACTGTTAGAATTGAAAAAGATACATTTGTCTTTTTCAAATTCCTTTCAGTAATAATTTGATTTTCTTCTTTTGTATCCAAATGAACTCGAAATTTAAGAGACCATTGATACAGTTTCATCATCATCATGCCTGGACCTATACCTATACATTGACAACTGGCGTCTGAAAACAAAATATTAATATTACAAGCGAGATGATTTCTACTTTCCAATCGTGAAAGTCCCATTTTTGAACATTAATAATACATCCCCGGCACATTGAAATGGCGTCTACATTTCACAACTTATTCGCTATTGTCGAGTCTGTAGTTTGTACAGCGATTTTTTCAACAGAGTGAAATAACTGTCTCAAAAGCTTACACATCAAGGGTATGTTCAGTCACTGTTGCAATTGTAACTACAGAAGTTTTACGGGCGTCACCATGATTTGACAGGCTGTTTCAATGAATCTATATCATGGATGAGAATAGATATCACTGGGTAGATCCGGTTTTTACCGGATTTACAAACACCGACTTTGACAAAACCGGACTTTTCACTGGCAGCGTGACTGGTGCCACGCCTGGAGCAGATTATGCTTACCCTTCCGGAGAGCCTGGTGGTACCTCAAGTATTTGTAGGGATTCACATTGCTAGTGCTTTCGTTATTTTTTTTTAATTATTTGTTTTCTCTCAGATATGCTGTCCCAATTCGTTGGATATGAATTACCGTTATTTGAATTTTAATTTTTGCATCGTTATTAATTTGCCCATGTATTTAATCGGTAAGGTTACATAGTTTAATAAATTCTTGAAACTCTCCAAGACCATTAATTTTTGGAAGTCTATTTAACAACCATATTTTTTCAGTTCCTTACAGTAGTGAAGATCATTTGCAAAAAAAAAAAATGATCCAAATTTTGGTAAATATTCTAAACTTCTCAAATAAGATAAGTTATTATTCATCTCTTTTGTAAAGAGAATCTTATTCTTACAAAATTACAATTTAAAATTCAAATCAAGTATCATTTTAACAAGGTATATAATTTACTAATAAATTATAATTTACAATTTCTTCGGTACTTTATATTACAAGGGTTCCCCACTCTAGATGGTTTTCCCCACTCATTGCTTAAAAGAATTTGCAGCTTTTTAGACATTTCCAAATCTTGATCCTGCAATTCCCATTTTTCACCAAAAACTCATACCCAATATGTCGTTATTTTCTTCTTAATTTACGACATATTTTGCCATCTTCCGGATAATATTGGTGGGAGCAAGTATTTGAGATTTATGGGAGGGGGGGGTCTGGAAGAAACATCCGATCCTGGATATGTTGTCCTGCACTTGTTGATCCCGACTTTTTTTTTCTCATCGGAAGCATCCTGTTTATTTCTTTTTTAGGTAATTTTTGAGATTTTGCTTCATATGTGTCATCCTTGTTTTTTTTTACTTATTTCTTTTTAATAACTCCCAAGCCCATTTCTCTTAAAAATCAAAAGGTCACCCCTTAAAATGACTGCTTTTTAGACACTATTACACTTTTACGTTATATTAATTCTGCACTAAAGAACACTGTTATACAACTGATATTAACTCAGTGTTACGACGTACAAAATTCTATGATAAAAATTGAAAATCTAAATGATTTTAATACCATAATTTTTGGCTATCTCTTAGTTAACATATGAAAATATGTTATACTCACTTTAAAGCCGATTTACATCCATAAACACTTTATCAAGCTGCAGGCGCCTATATGGTATAGAGAATAAATTCTTTGTGACAACAACCTGGTTTATTCCATCATCTATGGACATAATTTACTTGGTCATTTACAAGTCTTATTTTATATAAGTGTGAATATTGGGGATGCTATCCGATTATTGTATTAGGAGAATTCTTGATTAACTTCATGAGCATGGTATTAAAATATTAATGTAAGAAAAAACTGAATAACACAGTATTAAAAGAGGAAAATAGGTATTGGGTACATATCAACTTAGAAACATTTAGATCTTTTAGGTTATTTGTTTTCTATCAGTTTAAAATTCCTTGAGTTTATGGTCTTTCAAATGTTTATATTTTATCTGCTATGAAGTTACCTAAGTTGTCGAATTTGCCATATGCAGAAACTAAATTTACAACAACTTCACTATCGAGCTATTTGTTACCATTTGGTCGATGTCTATGCTGGTGAACTTTTAGTTCCCGAGAGTATGCACCACCCAAGTAGTCGGTACTTCGGTTTTGACCCGAAAACCGTTTTATTTCGGATATCAAAATTTGTATAAATTTTGTTCAAAACTAAGAAGTATCTTCTTCAATTAAGTATCTGTCCTTAACTGATTTTGCTTTCCATTTAGATTACTTTTGGTTATTTGTTTTCTTTCAGTTTTTAGATATCTTTGAGCTTATGGTCTTCCATATTAGATTGTATCTGTACTGAAGAAAACAAGTTGTAGAAAAGGCCATATGCACAAACTAAATATACAGTAAGTTCGGTATTTAGTTAATATATTTTAAATAGTTTTCACAAGATTGGGAATTAATTCATTTTACGTCAGATTTTTTCTTCGTTTTTTTTTTCTCGAAAATCAGAATCCTCAGACGTCAGATCATTTGATATAATGGATAACAGTGGATATAATGGATTTTGCAGTAAAACATTTTTTTCTAATTTTGAAGAATTTTTAAGAAATGGAAGGAAAAGTTTTACGCGACACAAAATCGACTTTATTTCTTTTGAAATACCTATACCGAGTCGGGACCTTTTCGGTTGGCATTTTTGCAATCGCTTTGATTGTGGATTAAAATCTTGACCATTCTTTTCGGCAATTCTGTTATTACATTTTTTTAATCTAAAATGTCAATGATTTGGGTAGTACTCATCAAGGCAATTAATTTGATGAAATGTCATTGTCCTTTAAGGTATAGTTGTTGAGAAATGTACTTAAACATAAAACTGAATCAGAGTCAATCAACCATGAAATATAAGTCAAAGAGTCAAACTACCTAGTGAACTAAGATCTACCTACTGACCAATTATCATGTTCTAACTTTTACAGTTTCTGAGAAATGGACTTAAACGCAAAACTTATCCGGACGTACGGACGTACGGTCGTACGGACGGACGGAAGGACTGACAAGGGTAACACTATATTCCCCTTCCATATTCGTGGGCGGGGCATATTAAAAGTATGCAGCAATAAAAACACAGGCTTGCAATATGCTTGAATTTCTTACTGAAATATATCTATCACGTTTGGAGGTGTTATTTTCATCAGCAGGTCAAGTTACAAATGGGCACAAATAGTTCTTGTATTTTACAGACTGAATTTCTTAAGGGACTCGTTAAAGCTCACAAAATTAAAGATGCTAGATCGTTCAATCGCACTAATAGTTACAGTTTATTCTTTCCATTAATAACTTTTGCTAAATGGATCCCATCAATATATCTTCAAGAATAAGAGGTGTAGGAAACAACAGAAACCAATAGCTCTACATATTTTTGAACTCACATCTCGACTTTGACAAAAATGGTCATCTCTGTTCTACAATTTACGACAAAAAGGGCATATTTAATTATCAATTATAAATTTTCCTAACATGGACAGTGATATTCAAAAGTTTTGCTTATCGAATGAATGTTTCACAATTGATTCGCTAGAGCTAAAACCAACTGAGCAGACTCTCTCATTGGGCATAGGTATCTCCGTGACCGCCTTATTAATCGAGGCTTCGAAAACTTCTGTCAAATACGATCATTAAACAAATTCTTAATTGGATGTTACCGCAAGAAATCTCAAGTTTCGTAAAGAACTAATTCATTTTTTTATTATTTACTGGGAGAATCATTTCTTTCAAAAACATATGCTGTCAGGTGTCTGCTGGACACTAGGGCAATGGAAGGGGAGGTTTGGCGCGCCAAAAAAAAAAACGGTTTAACGCACCATTTCTTTTGAAAGTTAAACCTTAACCGCAATGGACAAACAAGGATAGAAGGATTTAGAAACCTGACGCTACATGTTATTCCTTTCTTCGTAGGCGGGGCATGAGAATTATGTTACCTTATGTGGAAGCTGAAAACTGAGATATTTCACATACTTTCTTCGACGTCAATATATACCTTTGAATCGGAAAATTCTTGCTGCATGTAAATACTTTCATGATATCATAAGCGATCATATTTGCCGTTTCATGAATGGTCATGCAAGAGGTGACAATATGTTACATGTAAGGTGTTAAAACATTCAAGACAATTAAATAGTTATATTAAGCTTCAATGAGCAATTAAAAATGATAAGGTAGAGAGAAAATGGGAAGGGATGATGCCCTAATTTTTGGCCTGACGGTCTTCTATTACAGGTGTAGATATTGAGAAAATATAATATAGAGGCTAGAGGGACACCAGACAACTTCAAATCACGTTTTTCAACAACAAAATACATGAGATACTCCATAGTTTTAAATAAAATTTCCTAAATTTTAGATATTTAAAGTTTCTAAATAAAATCGGTGTTCGGGCAATCACCGAAGTATTGGACTTCTGGACTACTTGATTGATGAATATACACGGGGACTCCAAAGTGGTAATAAGTATCAAAATATCGAATTTACTTTCTGCAGAATGCTATTTCGACAACTTATTGAAGTGCAGATTTATTCAAAATATATAAATTGATTCTCACATTACGACATTTAGTAGCAGTGATCTGATGGGTTTGATTTAATTGACATTCATGTGTGGAATTAGATCAAATAGTCATTTACAAATGTCCCAGTCTCAAAGATATATATCGAAACACGGAAATTTTCCCACCGTCTTATCTTCGCGTTTTCTAAAAGAATTTCATTTCGCGCAGTCTTCAATTCGCGATGGTCAATCGCGCAACTAAACCGCCCATTACATCAAATATCGTCGACAGTTTTTTCGCGCTTCGTTCTTTAACGCGAAAATAGCGAAAATAAAACTGCAGCGAAAACAACTGATGTGTGATACAAGTATCATATACTTTACAATTTTCTGAAATGGTAACAAATGAAAAAATATTGAGTATACATTTATTTAGATCAATTAACTTTAAACAAGATGTGTTTGTCAAACACTACATATGCCCCCATATTCTAGTCAATTATATGGGAAAACTGCAAATTTAC
>MJUU01056617.1:39425-54654 GCA_002080025.1 Modiolus philippinarum
TGCGCATCTGCAGACTATATGCAACAATTCTACAACATTAAATCCCTAAATCCAAAAATGTAGGAGGAGTTTGAGTCACAAGAAAAGCGTGACGGACGGACGGACGGACAGACGGAGGGTATAACATTATCCCCGAACTTTCTTCGAAAGTGCGGAGATAAAAATACTGCATCAAAATCTTTTAAAAAAATCAAACATTCATTTTTCCGTTTGGACCTATTGTTTCTCAATTATTTTTTATTAACTTAGCCCGACTTGGGTCTATTGTTTCTCAAAAAACTGTAAATGCTACCTGAAACCCTTTGGCTAGTTGCCAAACTCCAGTTGCTAAATTTTATTAACAATAATAAAATAAAGCAAACTCGGTCTAAATACGACAAATGATAAGGATTCTTCTGTCAAATATGGGAAAATAACTTATATATCCCCCTCTAACCCCTGTGACCTTGACCTACGTCCTGACCTTTTTCGAATATTTATATTCCTCTTGACTAGACCTATACACTTACTAAGTATGAAAAGTCTATCTTACATAGTTCAAAAGTTATAGAAAAGGTTAAAGTTTCGGACGCACAGACAGACAAGACAAAAACAATATGACCCCTGATCCTCGATCTGGGGCGTAAAAATCGAAAAATACGCCATAGGTTTGAAAGCCGAGTTGCAAATATCTGTTATTTTCATAAGTGCATCATCTGATATGCAAATAATTGTATATAAGCATAAGAATTCTTTTATTTCACTCAATGTAATAATTCTTTAAAATATTAATTTGTTTTGGTGGAAAAAAAGAAAAAGAAAAAGTCTCTAAAGACAAAATGGTTGCCATTAATCTTAGTTTAGAGAACACGATTCTTGAATTTAAATGCCATTTTTTATATATTGCAGCAAAATATTAATAAAGATGCTTCAGTGAAGTATATGCTTTGAAATAATGTCCTTTTCTCATCATAAGTCAGGTCTGTACTCAGTTTTATTAAGAAGTGACATGTGGTTCTAGAGATATTATGCGGAAACGGAAACAATGTCGAATTTTGTTCTAAGTTGTGACCCTGAACTTTGTTATATTTAAACCTGAAAAAATAGTAATGGTGCATTACATGATACCCCGCCACGTTTCACAAAATTTTCTAATTAAAAGGGGCATAACTACAGAACTATGTGTACCACTGAACCAAATATTATACTTGTCCTGTGTTTTGTGGTATACAATTTACATACCAAGTTTGAAGACTGTTTGTTATTTCATTCACAAGTTATGAGTACGAAACCCAAAAATTTGTAAAATTTCAATGTTTCAAGGGCACAACTCCAGAACTACAAATGTATGTGTACCTCTGAACCAAGTATTATACTTGGCCTGTGTTTTGTGGTAAACAACTAACATACCAAGTTTGAAGACAGTTTGTTATTTCATTCACAAGTTATGAGTGCGAAACCCTAAAATTGGCAAAATTTCAATGCTTCAAGGGGCATATCTCCAGAACCCATTGGACCTCTGAACCAAAAATCGAAATTGACCTGTGTTTTGTGGTATCGAACTTGACCTGTGTTTTGTGGTAAACAACTTACAGTCCATTTCTTAAACCTTGTGTTATTTTGTTAACAAGTCGGAAACCCAAAAGTTTGCAAAATTTCAAAGTTTCAAGGGGCATTACTCCACAACCCCTTGGACCTCTGAAACCAAAATCGTACTTGGCCCGAGTTTTGCGGTACATACCTAGTTTGAAGACCTTGAGTTATTTCATTCACAAGTCATCAGTCGGAAACCTTCGGGGGACGGACGGAGGGAAAGACGGACAGACAGACAGACGGATGGACGAACACACGACTGAGGGTATCAATAATACCTCGCCTTTTCGTTTGGCGGAGTATATAATTTAAAAGGGTTCCTCTGCTCATCATTAGTCAGGACTATCCCAAGGTTCATGTACCCGCTCCACATGTCTTTTTTCCACGTTCTCCTGGAATTATTGTTTGGAAACGGATAAATGTCGAATTTTTGTTCTATTTCTAGAAGTTGTGACCTTGGTTGCATATACTGAAAATCAATAGGGTTCCATTTCTGATCATTAGTCATGTCTATGCCAAGTTTCACTTAGATGTCAGATGTGGTTCTGGAATGTGAAAATTGATAAAATGTCATTTTTTTCTTTTTTGAGAAGTTTTGACCTTGACTTTTGTCGCATAAACCTCAAAAACAGTTTTTCCTCTAATCATTAGTCACTTCTTTATCAAGTCTTATTTATGTGTAACATGTGAAAATGTTGTGCGGAAACGGATAAATGTTGAATTTTTGTTTTTTTTAAGAGGTTTTGACCATTACCTTTGTGGCACAACCCTCAAAATGGATAGGATTCCTCCTCTAATCATTCGTCATGTCTGTGCAAAGTTCCATGTATATATAACATGTGGCTCTAGGATATCATGCGGAAACCTAAAGTTGACCACCGGTCGCCCAGACACCATTTAAATTATAAGCCGAGTTCGACTACATTGCAACTTGGAAAAAAATTCTTGACACAAAAACGCTCAGCTGAATAAAAAATATGGAAGCAATAAGAGTGATCTCAACAAGTCTATTAATGTTGATGATCAATTAAAAAATCCATTTGTCACCTTCCTATAAAATATAAAAATTATGTAAGACATTCAGTTAAATTCGTTGCACAACCTTTATGCAATGCAAGAAACATTTGCTGTCTTCATTAAATAATTTGCCACGTAATTAATGCCATCCGATTAGTGTTATAAATATTGTTTTAAAATGATAAGAGTTATTTAGTTCATCAACGTGGCCTTCCGCGTGTATGCGATATTATTTATGTAACACACCGACAGACTAATAATAAGCAAACCACCACAAATAATGTGAATGGGGGAAAACCAGTACAGGTAGCTTGAATTTGATTAAAAATTAATGTACGCCATATGCAGAATCTAAATTCACAGTTACTTTGTTATTTTTTAATGTGAATTTAACTATCTAACCTGAAATGCATGGTGTGCTTACGTTTTAACAATTCTGAACGGCTATTTTCTTTAAATAAATAAAAATGATAATACCAATTTTGACCTAGAATTTTTCATTTAATTTTTTTTATATCTCTTGAGAATTATAGATCTATGCGGTTTTACTATTAAAGTACTCTATACAAAAGCCTCATCCTTATTTTCTTAAAGTCTTCAATAAGATAGATGCTCATTGATAATAAAGGGTGTCATTCCTTGAACCTTTGGTATTCCTGGTATTTTGATTGTATTATTTGTATCTCTATCTAAATCGAATCCAGATATTTCTTTTGTTGCTTCTTCATGCTTGAAAATGTTTCGTTTTGAAATTTATTGATTTGACATTGTTTTGCTCTCTTGTATATTACATTCGGCTAACATGTTTTGGAATCAGGGAATCTGAATAGGTCATGACGGTTCCAGGTTTTCAAATCAATTCTATCACAAACTCCTCTAATTTCTGTCTCAAGGGGATATTTTAAAGAGGAAGCTTTCATAATCCTTTTTGAATAAATTTCAACAAAATGGAGCAATAACCGAACAAACCCATTAATCCAAAATAAATGGCAATATAAGGATCCCGTTCAGACAGAGAAAGTAAATGACGATGACGAAATAAAAAGAACATAATACAAATGCCAAATTGTTACTGAAATTTTCCCAAGAATACCTATTATAGTTTTTTCTGCCTCTATCCACTGACGATCACAAAATTTTGATCCAGGTCATCAAAGAGATGTTAAAATTCTCGAACAGAAACAAGTACGTTTCAGAGCTTCAGCCCGAAATAAAATTCATTTATTAATTGATTTTGACGACGCATATTTTAAGATTGTGTTTTTGTACTTTGTACTTTCATCCTAAGTAACAATGAATCTGTCTAAAACAGAACAGTAACGTCATGAATCTAATCTGTGAATTTCAACATTATGATAGATGAGTCTTAATTAAGCTAGAGAATGTGTATATAAGACACGGATGCCCCGTCAATAACTTTATCGAAATAGATAACCTAAGTCAATCGGGCATGACACTAATCCCCTGTCAGTGAATTGTGGTGGAATATTGTGTGTAGTTGTTAAGAAGTGGACCTAAACCGAAAAATTGTACAGTCATTCAAGCATAAAAGTAAGTCAAAGTCACCAAACTGCTAAAGATCTGGGTAGTTTTCATCATAATGATTAATTTCATACAACAATTCATAGTCATGTGTTGTGTAGTTAATGTTGTCGGAAACGACAGGTATCCACGCACTCCCTGTTTGACACGGGTAATAGTTGTTATACACCCTGGGCATAAGTTTTATTCAATATTTTTGAAATCGAACAATTGATAGTCGTTATTTTTACTAGAAGAATTCTAGGATATATGGTTGCTAGGTAGAATTCAAAAAAATAACTGGTCTTGAGACTTTCTGGAAATTTACCAAAACTGGAATCAAACATTTTTGAAATTCAATTGATGAAAATGTTTGTCCTAAACTACACAAACAAATTTAGTATGGTTGCTAGGTAGAATTCCCAAAAATAAGTGGCCTTTATGACTTTCAGGAAATTTTTCTAAAATTGGAATCAAATATTTTTGAAATCCAATTGATGAAAATGTTTGTCCTAAACTACACAAACACTTTAAGTATGTTTGCTAGGTAGAATTCCAAAAAAATATAAATGGTCTTTGAGACTTTCAGGAAATTATCAAAAATTGGAATCAAATATTTCTGAAATCCAATTGATGAAAATGTTTGTCCTAAACTACACAAACACTTTAAGTATGATTGCTAGGTAGAATTCCGAAAAAATAAGTGGTCTTTGAGACTTTCAGGAAATTTTTAAAAATTGGAATCAAATATTTTTGAAATCCAATTGATGAAAATATTTGTCCTAAACTACACAAACACTTTAAGTGTGATTGCTAGGTAGAATTCCAAAAACAATAAGTGGTCTTTGAGACTTTCAGGAAATTTTCAAAAATCGGAATCAAATATCTTTGGAAATCCAATTGATGAAAATGTTTGTCCTAAACTACACAAACACTTAAAGTACGATTGCTAGGTAGAATTCCAAAAAAAATAAGTGGTCTTTGAGACTTTCAGGAAATTTTCAAAAATTGGAATCACATATTTTTGAAATCCAATTGATGAAAATGTTTGTCCTAAACTACGAAAACATTTTAAGGACAGTTGCTGGGTAGGATTCAAAAAAAAAAATAAGTGGTCATTGAGACTTTCAGGAAATTTACCAAAATTGGAACCAGCTAACAGAATACTAAATTTTCAGTATTTTGTTTTTTATCAAACACTTGTCAGAATATAAGATAATATGCCAAAATTTAAAAAAATATGTCTTTGACAATTCCTACAAATTTACCAAAGTTGGAACCGGAACCGGAACCAAAATTCAAAAAGCTTATTGCAAATCTACAGACTACATGCAACAATTCTGCATAAAGATGTAATCCCTAAATCTAAAAACGTAGGAGGAGTTTGCGTCACATGCAACATGTGTCAAAATCCACATCTTTGGTTCTTTGTCAAAATTGACATCTTGGGCCTCTTCTTTGCACCAATCCACAACAAAATTTAATCATTTAATCCAAAACTGTGCGAGGTGTTCGCGTCACATGCAACATTTGTCAAAATCGATATCTTTATATCTTTATGCATTAACAGCAATTCAAATAATTCGAAAGCATATTGCGCATCTGCAGCATATGTGCAACAATTCTATAACAAAATAAACAAATCCAATTCCAAAAATGTAGGAGTAGTTCGCGTCACATCGTTTCGTGTTGGCTGTGAATTGCCGTGATTTTGGATTTATGATTTTCGAATTCCCCCTTCTCTCGTTCTTGCTTCGGTATTCATTTGCCGATGTATTCGGACAGACGGATGCGAAAACAACATCCCCGAACTTTCTACAGAAAGTGCGGAGATAACAAGTCACTCAAGAAAAAAATATAGGTCAAAGTCACTTATTGTCTATGATTTGGGCAGTACTGATCAATATGATGATTAATTTGATGAAATAACATTATCTTATAATGTGGGGTTTTAAGAAATTGACTTAAACTCATAATTCAACTGAAGTCATTCCAACGTAAAGTGTAGGTCATGGACACCCAGTTGTCAGTGAAACAGGTAGTTTCTCCTTTAAATGAATGTTACATTGATTGAAATATTATGATGCTACAATACATAGTCGCTGAGAAACATACTTCAGTGCAAAACTAAACAAATATCACTGAGGCGTAAAATGTAGGTCAGAGCCACCACATTGTCAATGATTTTGGTAGTACTCATTAAGAAAATTAATTTGATGAAACATAATTGTCTTGTAAGGTGTAGTTGTTAAGAAATAGGCTTTAACGCAAAACTTAACCAAAGTCACTGAAGCGTAAAATGTAGGTCAAAGCCACCTAATTGTCAATGAAACAGGTAGTTCTCCTTTAGATGAATGTTACAGTGAAATACTATGATGCTACAATACAAAGTTTTTAAGAAACAGACTTCAATGCAAAACCAAGGTCATTGAAGCGTACAATGCAGGTCAAAGCGACCTAATTGGCAATGATTTGGGTAGTACTCATCAAGGCAATTGATTTGATGAAACATTATTCTTTTATTATAAGTAGTTGTTGAGAACTTTAACACAAAACTTAATCCAAGTCACTGAAGCGTAAAATATAGGTCAAAGCTACCTAATTATCAATGTTTTGGCGCAAATCAAGTCACAAGGCAAATAATTTGATGAAACATCATTGTCTTATAATATGTAGTTGCTGAGAGATGGACTTTAACGCAAAACTTTACCAGAGTCATTCAACCATGAAATGTACGTCAAAGTGTCAAATTGCATAGTTAACTATGTAGTATTATCAAAGATCTACCTACTGGTCTACCGTATACAAGATTATTTTGACGCGGGTGTAAAATTTGGCGGTATAAAGGAGAAAAAGTATACGAAAAATTTTGGCGGTTTTTATTTTCGTGATTATGTAAAATGCATAATAAAAAATTTCCCTTTTTACTAAAAACCAGAGGCTCCCAGGAGCCTGTATTGCTCACCTGGCTTCAGTTGCCACAATCAAGGTAACATTGTAAGTTATACAGTTGATCTTCAGTTTCTCAAACTTTCGTAGCTCAAAAACCTCCAATATCTTGAACTGTTTTTAAAGTCTGATCATGTTTTACTATATTTCTTTGTTGGGCTTTTTGACAAAAACGTTCTTGCTAAGGACCACTTTCGACATTAGTTTTGAAGTCAAGATGTCATTTTGAAAATGGCAGTCAACAAACAATTTTCAACATTGGTTTTGAAGTCACAACTTCAGTATCTACTTGGAAATTAAATTTCATTGAAATCGGACAATGTTGAATTTTCCCGCCTTTTTGGGGTGCCATTTTAAAAATGACAGTCAACGAACATCAGTTTTAAAGTTACATCAAGACCAATTTGGAAACAAATAATGTCATTGAAATCGAACAATGTTGAATTTTCCCGTCTATTTTGGTGGCCATTTTGAAAATGGCGGCCAACGAACAATTTTCAACACCAGTTTTGAAGTCGCAACATCAATATCTATTTGGGAACCAAATTTCATTGAAATTGTACAATGTTGAATTTTCCCGCCTTTTTTGGTGGCCATTTTGAAAATGGCGGTCAACAAAAAATTTCAATACCGGTTTTGAAGTCGCAACATCAATATCTATTTGGAAACCAAATTTCATTGAAATCGGACAATGTTGAATTTTCCCGCCTTTTTTGGCAGCCATTTTGAAAATGGCGGTCAACAAACAATTTTCAAAACCGGTTTTGAAGTCGCAACATCAATATTTATTTGGAAACCAAATTTCATTTGAAGTCGGACAATGTTGAATTTTCCCGCCTTTTTAGGCGGCCATTTTGAAACAACGGCAGTAGAATACCGAAGGAACAAGGGAAGCGATGACTACAAAAATCGAAGTCCAAAGACATGGCAAAAACGCTAACAGATAAAAACAAAGACAAAACAAGGACGTGAGACAGCTACAATGTACGGAAATAAAAAGATAACATTAAGAACTAAGGTACTCATAGTGTGAACTCCCATGAAAACCGGGAGTGACATCAGGTGCTCCGGAAGGGTAAGCATGTCCTGCTCCGCTAGCGGTCAAGGTGATGAAAAAGGCGGTCGAGGAACAATTTTCAACATCAGTTTTGAAGTCGCCACAGCATGGAAAACATCAATTAACACTTAACCTTCATCTTCTATAGTTTTGGAAATGAAAGATGAAATTCTGTGAAAAAAGGGCAATAACTCCTACAATGGTTTATGGATTTTCTTCAAAATTTCAGGGTGGGTAGATCTTGATATGCTGAACATTTTTGCAATTACACTTGACCTCTATCTGTTACACTTTTTGAACTAAAAAATAAAAAATGCAAAAATTTTGAAAATTCAACGGAAAAAGGCCTATAACTCCGAGATAGGTTTTCAGATTTTCTTCAAAATTGCAAAGTGGATAGATCTCATCATGCTGATCATTTTTTACCCAAGTCAGATTTGTGATATTTGTAACGGTTTTCGAGTTGTTAGCCAAAAACTGCAATTTACCCATATGTTCTATTTTTAGCAATGGCGGCCATTTTGTTCGACAGAGGGAAAAACTGAACATCAGTTTGAGAAGCCTTACCCTGATGATGATTCAGGCCAAGTTTGGTTTAATTTGGTTTAGCAGTTTCAGAGGAGAAGATGTTTGAAATTGTTGACGGACAGACATGCAAAAATTTTGAAAATTTAACGGAAAAAGGGCTATAACTCCGAGATGGGTTTCAGATTTTCTTCAAACTTGCACAGTGGATAGATCTCATCATGCTGATCATTTTTACCTCATGTCAGATTTTTGATATCTGTAACGGTTTTCGAGTTATTAGCCAAAAACTGCAATTTACCCCTATGCTCTATTTTTAGCAATGGCGGCCATGTTGTTCAACAGAGGGACAAACTGAACATCTGTTTGAGAAGTCATACCCTGATGATGATTCAGGTCAAGTTTGGTTTAATTTGGCTTAGCGGTTTCAGAGGAGAAGATGTTTGAAATTGTTGACGGACGGACGGAAGACGGATGACGGACGCATAGTGATCGCAATAGGTCACATGGCCTTTTAGGACAGGTGAGCTAAAAAGGTGAATTTCGGTAAATAATAAGTGTTGATCAACATGGAATACTAAAGAAAAGAATGAAACTTACCCTTTGATTTTAAATATTTTTTATTGCCAATAATCAATTATTAAGTAAAAAATTTTCAGTAATATCAAATATTTGTCACCTACACAGCTTGGCCTGAATACAAACTTTAGACATGCACAATACATAGAGATATGCAAGACGTTACAATAAATATCAATTAATTTCCAAAGGTAATAATTAAAAAAAAATTGATGGGTGTTCCATGGAACACTTATGTCGCCTGCAATACATAAGAGCCATTTTTGGCCCAGTTAACCTCTAAGTTCTGTAAAATCAAAATTTAAGTATCAGGTGTACAAGTATATCAAGTGAGCAACATGTTCTGAAAGGTAGGTTGGAATATGACTTATAGTTTTGAAGGAGTTCCACATTAAAAACTTAATTAACAAATGAGCTACATTGGCTCAATGAACCTCCAACATCTGTAAAATCAAACTTTTCATATCAGATGCACAACTAGATTAGGTAAGCAACATATTCTGAAAGCTTGGTTGGAATCTGACTTATAGTTGTGATGTAGTTGCGGATTAACAGACCAAAAAACAAAATGAGCAATTTGGCTCTGTGAACCTCTATAATGTGTTAAACCAAAATTGAAAGTATCAGGAGCACAACAACACAAGGTGAACAACATATTCTAAGGTAAATAATTAAAAAAATTGTTATAAATTTCATATAGTTGATTAAATATGTACACTGTAGAACAAAATTTGGCGGACTTTATATTGGCGATTTAATCTTGACCGGTAAAATACGCCAGAATTTGCACCCCGCGAAAAAAAAACCCTTTACGGTACTATCATTGTTGTATACCTTACAGTTTCTGAGAAATGGACTTAAACGCAAAACTAAACTGAACGTATAAACGCGCGGAAGGACGGACAAGGGTAACCCTATACACCCCTTCCACATTCATGGGCGGGGCATACAAATGTGTCAAGAAAACATTTTATGCATTTAAATTGGTATATGTATATGTGGCAAAATATATTGTCTTGGAATACGGAGGGAGAATTCGTGCTATTCTGACGGTTATTTGACAGTGAAACATTCATATCATCTTAAAAAAACCTGAAATATCATTAAATACATCGGCAAACGAATACCGAAGTAATACAGGCAATTCAAAAAGTGAAAGAGAAACAAAATGATAAATAACAGGGTATGACCAAGTAAATGCGCTTATTATCATAGATTCTTGGGAGGACGGTTGACGTATTTTTATTGAACTTCGTCGTGAGAACGTACCATATTGTTATAGATGTTAATATCCTAAGCAAGTTGACATTATAATATGCTCTTCCTCTTCAAAAACTGAATTTTTTACTTTATCTCATTTTACAATATCTGAATTTGGGTAAATATCTCAAACACACTTCCATAGTAGATTTGAAAATGTTAAACTTTCAGTCTTATATTTTACATTTAATATCGTTTGCACGCCTTGTTCCGTTCCTCTGGCAGCATCAATCATATTGAATATTCAGAGTACTGATCTATAGATTTTTCTGCGAGTGTGGTCAAGAATCGGACTATCAGTCTTCAGGACAAAACAAATCAATAAGGTTGTTAGCTGCGGGTCCTTGTGCTAATTTTTTGATAGTTGCGGAACATACAGCTAAGGATTTTCCAATATATAAAACTTGTGACTCTTGCGACACGAATTGTGTCAAACGCTTCTGGGAGTTTTTGACAACCGGATACCACGTACGCATACCGAAGTGTGTTCATTTCGTTTCCTCCAAAATTTTTGCATTACTTATAACATTTAATTATGCAAGTTGAGTCACATTTTTCTATTTATAAAAGAAATTGTCTGAAAAGAAATGTAATCTCGCCTACTTTTGTGGCCGTTTTGAATATCGCAGTCACGTACGTGACATTTCGAGAGGCAGCAATAAATGCTAGGTCATGTCCAGACAAAATGCAACAGGAATATTTCTTAAATTCAGAGGAACTAATTATTTGCATTCAAAAAGCTTTGGATATTCAAGCTAAAAAGTGACAAAATAATGACTTTAGGATATCCATTCGGGGTACCATTTGACATTTAGTCTCACCTCCCGAAAAGTCTTGTTCCAAATGAGACTGATGGCTGAAGTCGGTATGACCCCAACCATGACGTTTGTTATGATAATGAGCAGGAAATGAATATTTATTGGTAAATAAATATTGAAGGTTGCCGGTAAACATTTTAAGAAACGAAATATATACATCAGACTGCCCGCGCTTAGCGTCTGGTTGTCAAAAAACAAATCACAGAACGTACAACAAAATTCTTGTCGTAAGAGTCGCAAGTTTTATACAGGGTAAATCCGCAGCTCTATTGTCTGCACAATCAGAAAAAAATAAGAGGACCTAAAGAGCCATGGTTCCGCAGCTACAAGGATCAATAAATCTCCAAAATGTCCGATTTGGGGGGGGGGGTAATATTGTCTGGTTAGAATCGATTCCATTGGGTTCGTGCACTGCCCCTGCAGAATGGTGTCAAGAAGATAAGCTTCTTATACATTTCAACATCGAAGAGTAACTTCCTCCTATTTCTTGAAGTTTTTTTCATTTTTGTTATACTTGTTTTTACTCTGTACTTCAGAAAGGATAGCTAACATATGTTTAATCCAAAATATTTAAATTTAGATTAAGCCACAAGATCCCTTTCAGTACCATATTTTATCCACTAGAGATAGTTAAATTTTAAAATGTTAATTTCAAGGCTTGCCGAGCATATCAAAATTTTTTAATTTAACTATCGAGAGTGTCTAAAATATGGTAATAATGGAAATCAAGTGGTGAAATCTTTTTCTCTTATGATGAAGAAAAAATGCAGAAAATTGTATTCCGAATATGGTTGGCGGGAAATAGCACGGGGCTTTTTTATACATATGTTGAATACGATAATAAATGACGGGTCAGAACTGGTTTAAACTACACAAATCATTAGAGAAAAGGATTTTAGGATGCATGCGAAATGTATATTTCTGTTTAATTTGAATGCTCCATATTCATGTTTACCAATTTAATGTTGTATTAAATCTATTCAAATTTTGTTATGCTAACTTTAAATAACTAATATCAAATCTGCTTTTATAACCAATTTTTTGTTGTTTTGAAATTGGCTTGTGGGTCTTAGCTGTTTTCATAGCAGTCAATAATGTCATTAATATTCTTTTCACCATAATGTCACTAGACAGAGAATCCTTGAAATTAAATTCCCCTGAGCGCTTTTCGTTAGATCGATTTTTCATGCTTTGAATGTGAAAGTGAAGTTCCATTTAAAGAAACTCAAATAAATGCGTATGTAAGGCCAATAGTGATTGGATGCCTTGGTTTTGAATGTTTTGGGTTTTTTTTATTTCTGTGCTTTGTAGCTGTCCAACGTTAGTGTTTTAGTGCTCTCGTTTAGCTTCGATTTGTAAATATCAACCCTTTGTTCCTTGGGTTTCAACTGCCGTTGTTTTTGTTCAAAGAGAGCGTCGAATCAGAACTGTTTGAAAATAAAGCTGATAAAAGGAGTACCATAGTTTTTTTTTAATATCGTTGGCAGCATTCTTTCGTTCCTAAAATATCATGCCTAACAACAAATACGTAATCTGTACACTTAAATCCGATAACGCATGAGTTTTCAGTTGATTTTGATGCGTAAAACACAAATACGCAGCTTATTTGTAGCACATTTGGTACCATCCAACACAGTTTGTGACGTTGTATTTTTCCTTTCCACTCTTTTCCCTCCAGATAGCTCCGCTGTTATATTACATAACATCACATATAAAATTATGTAATCGTCATGTAGATGAAAAAAATATATTTCAAAAATCAAATTTGAGAATCATATCACATTTATTATTTCATTTAATGCCATAACAAATCATCCAATTTGTCTTTCTAAATGCCACTGAAATTATTTGTTAAATTTAAAGTTTGATGCATTGATTTTGCTACTAACTATTTTTTAAATTACCATGGTAATCCGATAGTTAAGTGTAACATGCAATAGAAAGAGCTGAATTGCTGTAAACTGTTGATAAATGGATGATCACAAACATCCATTTTTTCGTGATTACTTCCCTATTTTTCTTTAAAACTTCATTAAATAACATCCTTTATTTACTGGTGTTTGGTCCATCAACATGGATAAAAAGTTCGTTTGTCTGATCTCTGCTACTATTACAACTACATAGATGTGAACTGAAATATGAAAATAAGAAAAAAGGATCATTTGAACGTCAGTCTACCATTAATTATTGTATCCATGTGTCAAATACAAAAACACCATTTTTTTACTCCCTAAAAACAAGTTACAAATACCGAAGTAACTGTAAATTTAGTTTCTACATATGTGCACTTTACAACCTTTGTCTTTTTCAGTGCAGATTTAATAAATACATTTGGAAATCATGTTTCAGGCCTTCAACAATGAGCTTTGCTCATTACAAGTTCAAGACTATTGCTATTATTTTTTGCTATTTATTGTCAACCTTTCATACGGAGTCATATTTATTCAGAACACATGTAAAACATGCCAAAGTTAGCCTTTTGAAATTAAAACTTCATAAGGTAAAATATTTTAAATATGCTGGTAGTTCAAATATATTCCTGGTAGTGAATAAGGAAAATTATACGAAGAGCTTTTTTTCCAGCCTTGGTGTTTGAAATCCTTGTCAGTGAAATATTTCTTTTTTCTTAAAGTTTGAGAGATTTTACAAAAACTGGAAAATTGAGTTTGCTCTGAACTCTTCTAAAATAATTGTTGCTAGGTCAAGTTCCAATACATAACAAGTCTGGAGAGTTTTAGTGAAAATAACGAAATTGCAATAAAAATTTAGAAATTTTTGTGATTTGATTTTGAATTTTGTGTTATTCTGTGATTTAAAATGAAATATTGAACAGTCTGTCGAAAATGAGGAAGCAAGCTAACCTTTGTCCGTGTGAAATAATGTTATTCTTTGTGCCTTAATCAATTCCAGATTATTGTCTTCCAACTATTTTGACTCACTTTAAACGCTAAAGAGCATAAGTTGTCGAAATGGACTCAAGCACAGAAATTAAATCTACTTAGACTGAGTGCTCCAGAAAAGAAAGCTTCCACGGTAAAAAAAAAACAAAACAAAAAAAACACAAAAAAACAAGAGAAGGGGCAGTCGGAAACGACAGCTAATTCCCTCGCCCGGTTCTTGAATGTTTGTCTAGTATTATAAGCACTCCACAAAGTTGTACCACTCAAGTACTGGCTTGTTACTTAAATCAGAGCCAGTCATGCAAGAAATGTAGTGACCTTATTTTAATCAGGAGTATAATAAATATAGCATATGCATCTACAGATGAAATATTAATTTTCCACAAGTTGTAGTATCTAAGATCAAGACTGTAACACAAACTTTAACCCAATTCACTCATGCATGAAATGCGGTTCAAAGTGACCTAATTTTTTTCTGGAGCTTTGTACTTTTACAAGACACATCTACATACAAAATATCATTCCTCTACGAGAAGTAGTATCCCAGATCTGGACTCTTTTAAAATCTTTAACCTAAAGGTCTCATGCATGAAATGAAGGTCGAAGTGACCTATTTTTCATCTGGAGGCGTCGTAACTTTACAAGAAGCATCTACATACAAAATATTATTCCTCTTAAAGTTATAGTATCTCAAAAATCTCAGATCTGGACTTTTATGAAAACTTTAACCTAGGTCACTCATGTATAAAATGTAGGTCAAAGTGATCTAATTTTTATCTGGAGCTTCGTTACTTTACAAGAAGCATCTACATATATAATTTTATTCCTCTAAGAATTGTAGCATCCCAGATCTGGACTCTTACAAAAACTTTAACCTAAGTCACTCATGCATGAGTTGGTAAAACAATTCCCCGTGGTAGAGATGTATGCTCTTTATTTTTCTGAGATATGGTGTACTTGTACATGAGATAATATCTCATGTGTACACTTTGTTCAATTACTATTAACAAAATTTATGTAAATTATAAAAC
>MJUU01056618.1:0-13941 GCA_002080025.1 Modiolus philippinarum
GCAAATTTTAAATAAATTAGAATAGAAATTAATTTATTAAAATAATGACAATTTCAAAAACTCATAAAAATGGTTTTCTTACTGCCAACTCATACCATTTAATATGTGCGCAATATATTAGTACAACAGGTATTGAACCATCTTATGCATTTATCCAGAGGGCAAAGGTCACAACCTAAATAAAAAAAATATACTCAATCAGGAAAATGGATACGTTCTATGTAAAAGTTACATATACTCACCAAATTATAAACCATTCGATATTTCCATGCCCTTTGATGTGCAGTAAAATCATGCTATAACTGCTTTTTCTATATACGAGTATTTAAGCTGTCCTAGAAATCATTTTAGCTAGCACATTAAAATACCTTGTTAGAATTAAACAGAGAATGTACGCATTTATTTCACACGAATATGATCTTCCGTCTGGGCAAGTAATCATGGGGGCGCATTCAGTTTTAAAATCCAAGTAATTACTCACATATTCTGCACATATCTATATTTTGGGTCTGTTACAACCCAAAACATTCCTGAATAGTTTGATCATCGTTTAAGGACCATAGTTTCAAGTGCAATATTTAATCACAATACCAAGAATTTAAATTGAAATTAAAAAAGAAATAGGACTTATTTTGTCTATTCAGTAAGAAGTCTCAGGAGGGTATCTGAATTATTTGTCACAAGATGGACAATGACCAAGCAGTGTGCATAGTCAATTTAAAATCTGGACAACAGAAATTTAAAGATGTCTGCACTAGTTCCTAAGTTTCCCTCCTTATTAGCTAGTCTCATAAAGCATTTCTTTTTATTTGCAAATATCAAAAGTATTCAAAGGAGAGGCTGGGTCCTCCTACAAAGGACATGCATTAAATTTTTATTTTTCAAGGATTGGGAAACAATTTATCAGCATTACCAAATAGGGAGAGCTGATGAGTCATCAAGGGTGTTATATTTGTATATTCTATGCATAATATATGACACTGCTTGAATATTGCACTTGTACAAAGAATGAATTGGTGAATAGGTTTACTTGAGACAATATCACTTACCTGTGACAAACTTTGTTAATTGGAGGTGTTCTTAATGCTTGTGTTTATTCCTGTATACATGTAGTCTTAATCTCAAAATTGATTGCAGAAAAAAAAATGTAAAATATAACTCAAGCAAATTATATATGTCTTTATATAATTTAGGAAAACATTTCATATTAAAAAAAGAATATTATCTGTTAATAGTTTTATCCATTAATAGATATATTAACTATGATAAATGTTGAAAAACACAATTTTTCTATGATTGCGAAGATAATTAAAATACATGCAAGTATATGAATGATGCAAATGAACATTAAAGAGTTTGTAATTTACCAGGGAACACCACAAAATACCCATATATTAACATTTTGGCATTATGATAAGTACACTTGTAGGTATGTACTTAATAAATTGATTTTTTAGCAGCAATTGTGTTTTCAAAACATTTTGTAAAAAAAAATCCTTAAAAAGTTGACAATCCGACTGAAACTGAAGAACCATTTTTTTTTCCATTGCATTTTTACTTTTTTTTATTTCGCTTTATTTATTTGATGGATTATTAGTGTTATCGAGGCCTCTTCATCATGGTTTTGTGACATTTTATAAAATAAAATGCTCTTATTTATAAATTAAGTACTAAATTTAAATGTAAATGGTGATTTTACATAAATGTAGAAATAGACCACAATCCTGGGAAAATAAGCTAAGAAAGTAGCTTAAAGCAGACAAGATAATATTAGAAAATAGACGAAAAAAAAGAAAATTCATCAGATGATGAGAAATTTCCAATTTCTATTCAAAATTAAGAATACCTCAACATGTCAAAAGTTACAGGCATAATGCATAATGTTAAAAATATTTTTTTAAGAATCTTTCATGCATATTTAGACTGTCGAGAATGTGTCGAGAAATGTTAAGACATAATTAATACAATTAAGAATTGTTCAAGACATTTCAGACATAATGTAGAATGTTAAGAATGTCGAGAATTGTATCAAGAATTTTTCATGCAAATTTAGACTGTCAAGAATGCGTCGATACATTTCAAGACAAAAATAATATAATTAATAATTTGTCGAGAAAAAATAAGCACAGAATCAGACAATAAAGAATGTCAAGTAATTTTTCAGACAAAATCAGATAAAAAAATGGAAAATTCAGACAATTTGACTTTTGCAGTGTCACAAGCGAGAATAATAAATGTTTGATCAATACGAAAACAGCTGTTATTTGTGTTTCAATTTTTATTGGTTTTGTGACCACAAAATCTTTGAAAATTGCCTCCAAACAAATAAAAATACTTTCACCATTCCTAGTAAATTGGACAAAATATAACAACTGGCTTTAATTTGTGATCTAAGTTGGTGTTTTATTACTTCGATCTATTTGCTGTGTAATTTTGATTTTTTTCTAAAGAATAAATAAATTTCTTATTTATTTTTTTTTTCTTGCAGCAGGAGAAGTCAAAACCCTGTAAGATTTGTGATTTGGTCATGCAACTTTACAGGGAATTCAGTGACAAGAATGAGAAAGACGATGTTTTGTCAATGATAGTCAAAGACTATACTAAAGAAGAGTTGAAAGATTTGATACCTGCCATTGATAAAGCTAGAAGACATGCAAAAGAGGATGGAAAAGGTAATTTTGCGGCCAGAAAGTCAAAAGAACACAGAGGATTTGCCACATATTTCAGAGTTCAATGGTCCGGCAAGTTAATTTCTCAGATACTATTTATTCTATGATCATGTCAAATATTGTTGTAATCTGTTTTTGGAAATAAGCCAGCATTTCAACTGTTATATACTAATCAACAAAAGAAACGTCCACCTACTGGGATCGTCAATATATTTTCTGATAGGGGTGATAGAACTAAAATTACCTTTCATACTTCGCAGAAAAACAATTTTTATTCGTTCCTTGCATATTTGTTATGACCAACTTTAGTCGGTGCTTATGAGAAACATTTTCCTCAGCAGTTCTATAAAAAAAAAGGTCAAGGTCGAATTCTTGTGTTTTGACGTTTTTCAGTTTGACGTCATAACTTCACCCATATTCCAAAATTGTTTGTATTCGAAGAAGTTCGGATATAGCAGTGATGATTTCTAAGAAATTAAAGTCTATGTTCACTTAAAATTAGGTCAAACTGCAACGAATACTCCGACAGGTCAAAACTGCAAGAACTTTTTCAGTAAGTGAGAGCCTCGTTTTCGAAAATTCGTTGAGGTATCGATTATTTCAAAATGGCAAATTGTTTGGAATCATTCAATGTGTCAATGTTGTTCTTGTTTGTCAAAAATATCCATTCGATTCTCTGCACTTGCTCATTATGTCGTGATTCGGTTAAGCGGAAGTTCTCTTTATTTTTAACGGAAGTGTTCTTTTCAAGAGTAAAATTAGAATCGAACATTGCTAAAGATTATAATCAATTAAAGAGAACAAACATAATGCTTTTATTTTAAATTCTATTCCACAAAGAACGTGAGTGGGCGTTTAATTTTTTTGAGTAGTATTGTTCAATTTGACTTAAATTTTTGCTTGATTTATTAGCTGCATTTGATACTGAATTCTTTGTCCAATTATCGCATGTCCAAATTTTTCATAAGTAAAACTATGGTAGGTTCATCAGAATGGTTTGAAAATAGGTATGCAGCTTACGCATGATCTGATATATTGTTTATGTAAATTTGCTAATGGTAGCTCATTAACAGTTCAAAGGAATGATTGACATAGACATTTGAGATTTTCTAGGATAGCATCACGGCTAAGGAAAGTTGCATTGGGTATCGTGGCTGGAAACGTTTAACGTAATGGTCAGATGATTATAAACAAAAATATTTCGAAAATCTTATGTGACCAATAGCCACCAGATGAGCGATACATGCTCACATGTAAGCCTCTGGTTCTTCTACACATTTCAATTTTTTTCAGGTGTACCACTTCCATAAAAAGAGAAGTTTGTAGCATGAACAAAGACAAATTGGAGCATGCATTAGATTTCTTTTTTAATCTTGCTTTTCACCAGGTTTGTTAATTTTGCCTTACTATACATCTGGTAGGGATAATGAATATTAGTCAGAAAAATGGTCATTTGCAAAATTAAGATATTGATTGTTATTTTGAAGAAATGTGAAAACTCGGCTGATTTAGTCTCAAATTTAATAAAATCCAGAGGACTTTATGTAAGTTTTGTGAGTAAAAGTATTTGATTAGGTCTCATTAATGTCATAGAAATATTCTTTCACATGTAGTACAATAACGTCAACATTACAACTCTTTGAAATAATTTGCTTTTTTAGGAATTCCTTATATAATGTCATGAAACAAGTTTTAAACTTTTTACAGCGATGGAAACGTTCAATATTCCCAAAATAGCGCTCATCGTGGGAATCGTGTGCGTTCATCGTGTAGACCTTTTGCGTTCATCGTGTAAATCGTGTGCGCTCATCGTGTATCGTGTATCGAGCAACGTGTAACATTCATTGCGTGTATCGTGTAACGTGCGTTTACTCGTTTCATTTAAATTCCGCATTTTGGAGATAGGTTTGCCAGTTTTCTGCACAACACTTTTATTTCAACCGCCGATTTTACAAGAAAATTTTTTTTTTAAAAATATCATATAAGGGATCGCTTGCGATTTTTTGTCACAAAAACATGTATTGTTTAGGAACAGAAACCTTTATATAATCAACTTAAAATATTCAATTATAACAATGCAGGCTGTTTAATATAAATCTAATCAGATGAAACTTATTATATCTACGGTTAAATCATAGGAAGTTTTAATATTGCGGACACGGCTATAATATAAAATAGAGAAAAAGTGCCCTTTCTTTTATATTATATGTGAAGTTTTAGTATGGCGAACACCTGTATAATATATAATAGAGAAAATGTGCCCTTTGTTTTATATTTATGATTAAATTATGTGAAGTTATTAGTTCTGCGAACACTGGTACAATATAAAATAGGGAAAACATGCCCCTTTTTTTATTTATGGTTAAATTATATGAAGTCTTAGTATTGCGGACACTGGTATAATATAAAATAGAGAAAAAAGATATCTTTCTTTTAAATTCATAGGTAAATTATATGAAGTTTTGGTATTGCGGACACCGGTATAATATCAGATAGAGAAATAGTGCCCTTCCTTTTGAATTTATGGTTAAATTATATGAAGTTTTTGTATTGCGGACACCGGTATAATACAAAATAGAGAAAAATGATCTTTCTTTCAAATTTATGGTTAATTTATATGAAGTTTTAGTATAGTGGACACCAGTATAACTTAAAATTGAGAAAAGGTGTCCTTTTTTTATATTACTGGTTAAATTAAATGAAGTTTCAGTATTGTGGACACCGTTATAATATAAAATAGAGAAAAAGTGATATTTCTTTTAAATTTATGGTTAAATTATATGAAGTTTTAGTATTATGAACACCGGTATAATATAAAATAGAGAAAAAGAAAAAGTTATCTTTCTATTAAATTGATGCTTAAATTATATGAAGTTTTAGTATTGCCGACCCCGGTATAATACAAAATTGAGAAAAAAATGCCCTTTCTTTTGAATTTATGGTAAAATTATCAGAAGTTTTAGTAGTAAGGACACCAGTATAATATAAAATAGAGAAAAAGGGATCTTTCTTTTAAATTTATGATTAAATTATATGAAGTTTTAGCATTATGGCCACCGGTATAATATAGAATAGAGATAAAGTGATCTTTCTTTTAAATTTATGGTTAAATTGTATGAAGTTTTAGTATTGCGGAAACCGGTATAATATAAAATAGAGAAAAAGTGATTTTTCTTTTATATTAATGGTTAAATTATATGAAAATTCAGTATTGTGGACACCGGTATAATATAAAATACAGAAAAAGTTATCTTTCTTTTAAATTTATGGATAACTTATATGAAGTTTTACTATTGTGGACAGTGGTATAATTAATATAAAGTAGAGAAAAAGTGCCCTTTCTTTTAAATTTGTGGTTAAATAACATGAAGTTTTAGTTTTGCTGACACTGGTATAATGTGCCTCTTTTTACTTATTTTTGGTTTTCAAAAGTAATTTAAAAGTAATGTTTCTTTTCTTAGATAGTTCTGGCTGATTTTGCAGCATCTATCATCAATTCATTACTATATCATGTGTATATCGCAGGAGTTTTTTTTTATTGTTAATTATTTTTTATTACATTATTTATTTATTTATTTATTTATTTTCCGTTTTTGCTGACAAAGTTACACAAGTTTAAGTTTATGCCGACCCTATTCTGATATTGCAAAAGTGGAGACAGTTCCGAGAGAAAGTTTGTAACAACGATGTCATAAATGCTGTTTCATAAGGGAAACCGACTTTTTTCTTTTGTCACTTTAACAGTTGTTTTATTTCTATGCGGTCGTATGTATCAAATTGTAATTTATTATACGAAATTTTAATTTTCATTTCGAGTTCGTTTTATGAAAATATATAAGATTATTTAGTCGACACGGTGCACGTTACACGGTACACGGTACACGATACACGGTACACGATACACGATTGAGAACTTTCTCTATCATTCATCGTGCGAATCGTGTGCGCTCAACGTGTGAATCGTGTGCGTTCATCGTCTGAATCGTGTGCGTGTGGTAGGGAATGTTGAACGTTTCCATCGCTGTAATTGCCATGCAAATGATTACTGAATTCTTATGTACTTACTATCCTTGAATAATACTCAAGGAAATTAGATTAATAAATTGCTCACAAATTTTCAAAACACCTGCAAAGTAATACATGTTTCTTTATAGAATTGGATAAGAATCCTAAATTTATTGGTAATTTATATAGATTTCTTTTGATCTACAGATACTGATATTCTCAGTATCACCGAACTGGAAATTATCACAAAATTATCGGGTCACTGTGAAAGCTTCACATGCGAGTTGCTATGCTGACGTCATGTTATGTACTTGAGGCATTCAAACGAGTAATACGTTAAATGAACTATGCATATAAATTAATGCAATAAATAATAGATTAACTGCGCTAAAATAAAATTTTCAGTGTGATCATATAGTTCCATTTATCATTTTGTGAACTACCAATAAAAAGAAATGTAGGAAATTTGGTTTTTGTTGCAGACTTTATCACGGTGTAACGCATCAAGCTCGCCGTGAATGGCTCACTTGATACTGGCGGTAATAAAGTCCGTATCAAGTACAGAATGTCCTTTGTTCTATATGTATGTGGTAGTTGGTTCATTTCATTGGATAAATACAATATCTTAACCTACTCGGTAGTCTTGTTGTTACCATGCTTCCCTTGATTGTGCAAGTTCGATCCCAGAACAAGTCAAGCTAAAGACTATAATTTCTTAAGTATTTTTAAAAGATTTCCCACATTATGTCATGCTATAAGTCAGCAAAAATATTTTAACAGAAATATTGAATGATGTCTTCATAATTGTTGTCATTAAACTTTAGTTTGAGATGTATTAACTTATTTTTCTTAGATATGGTGTACTTGTACATGAGACTATATCTCATGTGTACACTTTGCTTATAACTATTATCTAACTTTATGTAAATTCTAAAACTTAAGGTTTAATTCCCTCAATCGTAGTTTTGTCGTTGGTTATATTTGATGTTACTGATTATTCGGATTTCGTTTGGTTTTTGCATCATGACCATTTATTGAAATTGTGGATTTCCTATGTTTGGGTTCTAGTGCTGCTGAGGAGAAATTAATTTCCGAAATGGCCATACAGCTCAGAAAAATTAATTGCTGTTATGCGTTGTGCTCTCATGTTCATTTACTCCATACCCTTTCATAAAATATGCTATCACTATAGGGAATAAAATGGTCTTTGGTTTTTTATATCTTTTAGGTATCGTATTTTGGTACAAAACAGATGCATCTTTCCAGTGATTAAGTTGTTACAATACCACAGATGGTCAGGATAGCTTGTCATTCCACACTTGTGAATGTTTACCAGTCATATTGTCAATGAACAGATTAAATTCCCTATCGAGGGCCTCTCTCTTTAGATTTTTGAGTGCATGCTCGGTTTCAAAACAAAGGAATTTGAAAACTTTAGATAACATAGCAGCTGATGGTGGGACAGCCTTTGAGTCCTGTTTTTCTGTACTGGAAAACATACAGACATATCATGCAGTCAGAAAAGAACAGCTTGGTTAATGAGTTAAAAATGAGTCTTACAGCACTTAGATGTTATCTAAAGACAGATTTTTGGTGAGGACTCTCTCAGCAAGACATTCATAAGACAAGGGAATGGGACTTTTGTAATGAGGAAATCATACAAATAAGGAATTGTATATACAAATTGCATATTTTGCTTTTACCTGAATAAGCTTTTAATACCCGCCTTTGCCACCATGACAAAATATTTATTATAATACGATTAAGCACTCATTTATAGGAAACTATCTATGTATAAACTCCGGCAGCTCACTAGCAAACTGAGGAGTTTGTGAATGAGGTGTCCTTGTTTATGCATACATATTTTCCTAAAAATCCTTATAATTTCAATTTTCTACATTAAAAACTGCGTGATCCATGTTAATGATGTCTTTCTTTTCTGTACTATATTTTTTTGCGAAGCGGATTAATGGGCAAACGGAAATGTCGTTTGCTATTCATGACGTTGACCAATGAAACCGAGCGTTAAAATTACATATATAATAATGATTTGTTGAAACACTGATTACTGGTAGATTGAAATTTTAGAATACCATTAGAGATAAGGGATATCTTCCATGAGTGTGAGAAATTTCGTCTTTTCCTGAGTGGGGAAAAAGAAAAAAATCTCCCACAAGTGAAAAATATCTCTGTAAGATATAGGAAGCTTTTCCTTCAGTAAAAATTACAAAATTTACAGCGGTCAAACCAAAGAAAAGCTTAACTTGCCATTCATTGTGGAATTTACTTCTGTAAATATTTGGAGGGGGATCATGAACTCACTAGAGATGAAGCGAGGGGATATGCTGCTGTTTGTTTTGCCTTTTTAAAACAATTGGCACTACTACGGCTGAAACAATGAAATTTTATGAATGGGTGTGGGGTGAAGAGGGATAGTTTATTTGTGAGCATTACTAAAAACATGATTAAACTTATTTCTAATACTTGTACTTTCAGAGCTCACATACACAGAAAAGACAAATGCTGTACACATTGCATGAATTATGTGATGATAATACCCATGACATAGCATGTGATAGATGTGAGCTGTTTCCAAAAACCATTGAAAAGATTAAGAAACTGATGAAAACTTTGAAAGGTGAATACATGTAAATTGGATATAAACACAGAGTTCTCTAATACGGAAAGCATATTAATTCAGTTGATTACATTGAAAAATATCTTATTTAAGATGCACAGGTAAACAAAATGTTTCGCAGGCAAATGCACAAGGAGTTAATAATGAAGACATACTGATTATATGCATAGTTTGTTGGTATTAGAATTAGTATTAGGCAAAGCCTGTCGTGTGAGCCAATAACACTTTGAGTCACAACAGCGATGAGTAGTAAGGCAGTTAGTTTACATGACAAGCGAGACCTAATATAAATTCTCACACTAAAACACTATCCATGTTAGAAGTAAACTTAAAATTGAAAGCAGATCAAATAGTAAATATCAAATCAATACTTAGGAGAAAAGCAAAACTTGAAAGAATTATAAACACTACGGCACTCGCACCCACAATTTACCCATCTGCATGCATCTACCGCAATACATTTCTAACACACTGTATTTTTTTCAGAACATTTGATTTTTTTGTAATTTATCTATATCGGTGTGGCTGTTCAAGAAATAATTGTGGGGGATGCATTTTAATAAAAAAATTGATTGCTTGTTGGTAAACTGGAGACTTGCACTGCCGAAAATCATAGAACAAAAAGAAATTCTGCCATAGCCCAAAGTGTTTATTTTGGCATTTTCTTCAAATGTGCCAAATAAAGTAAAACACATATATACACACAGCTCAAATATCACAATTTACAATTTTGTCTTTTTTATGTCCCCATATCGATAATTGAAGGTGGGCATTTTCTCTTTGTCCTGTCTGTCTGTTTGTCTGTTTTTGCGTCTGAAACTTTAACCCTGGATATTACTTTTGAACTATGTAAGATAGACTTGTATACTAGGTCTAGCCAAGAGGAACATGAATATGAAAAAAAGGTCAGATCAAAGGTTAATGTCACATTGGATAAAATAAGTGAAATTTGCTGTTTTCAGATATTTGACTGTAGAAACCTTATTATTTATTCTATTGAGACGGGGATTGTTCTATGTTATTGCTAATAAAGTTGCACAACTGTAGTTTGTCGACATATTGTGGAAGCATTTACCGTTTGAAAAACCAGAGGCCAAAAGGGGACAAACACAAAAATATGAAATTTTTTAGTCAGTTTTTGCTGCATTATTGTCCTGTAGTTTTCTTATAGCATGTTTAAATAGATATATTGAACAACAGAAACCATTCAATAAACAAGAGGCCAACTAACTTATCCTCATCTACGACATAATCCTCCTCAAGGGGGTTTCATCTGCTTCAAAATAAAGGGTTTGATTTGTGTGTTTCTATGGTAAGAAACAACTTTTGAACCATGTAAATAGACTTTTTAAATACTTGGTAAGTGTATAGGTCTTGTCAAGAAGAACATAAATATTAAAAAAAAAATATGTGAAAGGTCAAGGTCTCAGAGTGGTAAAAAAAGGTAAAATTGAGTATTTTTATATAGTTTACCATATAATCTTGGACAAATGTGATCTTTCACAAACACATCTTGTTTATCTTTTGTTATCGTAAGTTTCCTTTTTATTGGAATTTAAAGTAAGAGAAAAAGAGCTGCATTCTGTGTCAGTGGAGAAAAAAAAAGGAAATGCTTTTAACATTTTTCTTAGCAACCATGAGATAAGCTTACAACAGGGAATTTAATTATATTTTTCATTTCATAAACCTCTTGAAATTTATTTCTGACATTTTGTCTACATTTATTATTAAAAAAATGCAATGGAAGTCCATTTTAATATTTATTCATTTTATTATCTTTAGAAAAAATTATTTATGCAATTTCATTGACAGATGATGTACCAGATGACAATTCAAGTGATTGGATTTGCAATGTCATATTGTGACCGTTAACCATGATTTGAGTCGTACTGCCTACTTGATTAACTTACAAATAATCATATATATTCTGGAAGTATTACCGTTTGAGAAAGAAGAGGCCAAAGGGGGACAAACAGAAAAATATTATTTTTTTTTTAGTCAGATTATGCTGCATTATTGTCCTGTAGTTTTCTTACAGCATGTTTAAACAAATATATTTCACAACAGAAACCATTTCAATAAACAAGAGGCCCACTAACTTAACCTCATCTATGACATATTTTTAAAGGGGGTTTCTTCTGTTTTAGAATAAAGGGTTTGATTTGTGTGTTTTTATGGTAATAAACAACTTTTGAACCATGTAAAATATACTTTTCAAATACTTGGCAAGTGTATAGGTCTTGTCAAGAGAAACATAAATATGACAAAAAATATGTCAAAGGTCAAGGTCTCAGAGAGGTCAAAAAGGGGTAAAATTGGGTATTTTCATATAATTTACAATATAATCTTTGGGCAAATGTGATCTTTCACAAACACATCTTGTTTATCTTTTGTTATCGGAAGTTTTTTTTATGAAATTTAAAGTAAGTGAAAAAGAGCTGGATTCTGTGTCAGTGAAAAAAAAGAAATGTTTTAATATATTTCTTAGCAACCATGAAACAAGCTTTAAAATGGAAATTTCAATATATTTTTCATTTCCTAAACCTCTTGAAATTTTTTACTGACATTTTGACAACATTTATTATTAAAAAAATGCAATACAAATCTTATTTAATATTTATTCATTTTATTATCTTTAGAAAAAAATATTTATGCAATTTCATTGACAAATGATGTACCAGATGACACTTCAGGTGACTTGTTTGTGATGTTGAAAATGCGGATCAGAAGATTTCAGATTGGCAATGTTATGTATTGCGCACTGTTAACCAAGATTTGAGCAGTACTGCCTTACTTGATTAACTAACAAATAAACAATGCGTTCTTGTTATGGATTGCACATTTCTCCCTTTGTCCTTTCGGGAAAAGCAAAGTGATTGGTTTGGCCAGAAAGGCATTAATTCGCACGTGACAGTGATAACCAACGGTTAAAGAAAATAGTTATTTATAAATCATTTTACAATTTAAAGTTGTTTCTGGTTCAGTTATGATTTCCTCCCAAAAACGAGATTTTGAGCAACTTATTATTATGAATCTTAAGTTTACTGTAAATTATGAGCATATACTAGCTAAACTAAAAGGTTAGCAAGAATACTTTAAATAGCACACTCGAGTTGATCAACAAAGTATTCTCATCAGGCAAAATTCCATTGATATTTATAATAGATTTTAAGCCCATCAACAGAATTTTATATGGACTGTTTTCTGTGTCCACCAGTGGTTGATAGGGAAAAATTTTGAATTCGTGTCATTGATGAGGTTAAGTTAGTAACTGCGAATTTCTACATATGGATGCTCTGAAACTTGCTTGTCTTCGATGCATTTGAAATCAAAACATTTGGAAGCCATCAACTAAAACCTGAGAGAGAACAAATAACCAATACAATGTAAGAATCTGGATTTGTTACTATCGTAGTTGGCTAGCGGATATATTAGTACTATATTACATACTCTATATTCAAATGACGACAATCTTTCATTTGATACACCTTATTGTGTATACCGAGTTAGGTTATTCTTAGTAAGATATGCACATTTTTCATCTTGTTATTTCTGGTTCAAATGTGTCCTTATAGCCAAGATGAGAAATCAATTTTGATTAAAAATTTTAAAAACATAAAATGTTTATTTTAATGATATCAATAGACACATGATAGAGATAGGATATCCATATACTACTATTTCTTTTCAGAAAAAGAACACATACTCATTGTTTGGAAGAGACTAAACAAGACTCTCAAGCTGTGGCAGTATTGTTGGAGCACACATTGAAGACAATCAAGGAACAGCTACAAGATATTGAATCTGCTTTCTTACGCGATGATAATGCAGGCTGTTATCAATGTGGTGCTCTATGGTTTACAATTCCATCAATTAATGAGGCAACAGGTTCTTTTTTAAAGCTGTAGTTACATTAGCCTACCGTATTTGGAAATAACATGTAAACTACTACTCTTCAGCAGTTTGGTGTATAAAGTAGAAGATACCAAACAAACTGTAAAAGGTGGAAAAACAAGCTATTTGGTATGAGAAAAGCTCACTTTTGATGGCTTCGTTGTGACTTCAAAATGTTTATTTTGAAAAGAAGATAAAAACACTATGAACAGTGAATACAGTGAGAGTAATTAAAAAAGACACAATGATAAACCAAAAAGACCACCACAAAGGGAAAGGCAAAAAAAAAACTTAAATATAAAGGCAATTCCAACACATTAATCATGTGCTCCTGAAAGGTATGTTTAACCTGTTTTGCATTTGAAACGTATCTTATCATCCTTCCCCATAGTCATAACAGGCTGCCTTTCCGCAAAAGCCATATCAAGATTACCGGATATATCAAACGATGCTCCCAACATTTCAAAGGCAATAACTTTTTTACAGTTTTCACACAAAACCAAACAGATAAAATAAACATCCACTGAATTTGCTGTTTCTGGTTAGCTATTCAAAGGAGAATCATAATTACACAAATATATAAACAAAACATTAGAAAAATCATAGAAATTCTGTCGTTGATTTATCCCGAAGAGATTTGAACTTTTAGCAATTTAGTTTCCATAACTTTTCAAATACCTTGTTTGTATATTTTTGTATTGATGACCATAATTTGTTTACAGAATTAAAAAAAAA
>MJUU01056618.1:13951-24771 GCA_002080025.1 Modiolus philippinarum
TAAAAAAAAAAAAAAAAAACGATACATGTACATTCTTTATTTAATTAAGATTTATTTATTGTGAAAAACATTAAAAGGATATTTCTTGTCAATCATTGGATGAACTTCCATAATTACTCCAGATCAAACTCTTGATATGTTTGGATCAACCGGATATGGCTTTTGTGGCAGTTCTCTGCATGCTGAAATAGGCGCAGGGAGAGACAATGATTTCCAATAAATGACTGTCAAGAGCCCGACCACGTATACATATCATACAGAAGTTATAAAAGTGTTGTGTCAGAGTACATTTGTGACAAGCTCACTGTAAAATCATAAGAAAAAACTCACGATGGTGACTGTAAAACTTCTGTAGTGATGACAACAATTATCCTTTGCAGAACAGTCCATTGGGCATTTCTAAAAAGTTGAATTCAGGCTAATGACAAGGCAACTCATCTGACACCATTTGTAGCTTATATGGATTTGGAGCTAATCAGAAAAGAAAAAAAAAAAATACTATTTCGAAGGTGAAATTCTATAATGGTTGAAGCTTGTTATCTATCTATTGCATAAAATGATATCAGCATAAAATAACTGTAGAGTAATTAGAACCTTCTTTATTTCAGGAATTACAGTAAAACTATATGATTTTAGCGAGAGTCAGAGTGGCAAATTATACTGCGATGTAAAAACTGCACACATGCGCTCCAAAATTCGGAATAGTGTTGATGAGGGGAAGACTGTTTTGTGCGGCGGTGATATGAAGACGGCCATTGATAGTTGTCGAGGACTGACTGGATGCCAAGCAGCCCTGTAGAGATCACCAGTACTTCAAATTTTACATCAAAAGTGACAGACTTGATGAAAGGAATATCAAAGATTTCAAATGTAAAGTTCACAGATGATGGAAAACTGACTGTTTTGAAGGCATATGGAATAGAAACTGGGAGATCAGTTCAAGCTTTGTCAAGCAAAAGGAATGAAAGGTTTGTGATTATCGGAAACAAGTCGTGTAGATCAGTTATCATATTGAGCCATAATAATTTGTATTGTTCATGATCCCTCATGTGTTATTACCTGAGAAAATAAAGAATCATTTAGGGCTTTTCAAAGAAAAAAATGTACAAGGGACAGTAACGCAAGTCTAAATCGAGGTTACCACCACTAGATTTTAATTTTTTATGGTGAAGGTATAAAAAATTATATGTATATATTATATGCAATTAAGGGAATCTTCACAGGGGATACGGGCTCATATTCCCTCTCTGTGTATATATCCCCTGAGTCATCAGGCAAAGGGATATAGGACACAGACAGGGAATATGAACCGGTATCTCTGTGAAGCCTAAATAACATATCAAATTGCAGGATTCACCTGGATATTCAACTTCAACAGAATTTATGTATTTATCGAATTTCCTTTGTTTGGTTTCTTGGTAATGATATATTTGTTTTTGTGAGACACATATAACGCCCTCACAAAAATACATGTTTGTTTTTATGTCTAAAACAAAAAAAAAGACTAAGTTCAACAAAGTATATATTTTTAGAGAATCGTACCAAAATTAAAATCAATACCGAAAGTACCTGTATGACTGCGTGTACAAATGATCTGCCAAATGAAGACTTCTTACCATAAAATTGAAGGAAAAACAGCCCAGTCATATAATGTATCCTCTGCAGACAGCCAGAAAGACAGGGGGAAAGCAATATGCACTAAACTTTTTTTGTTGTGGGGCATTACATAAAGTTGATGAATTATCTCCCCTTAAAGATTTTAAACAGTAGGTATTTTACTTCAGGCACATCTTCGGGTTTTAATGAGCAACTAAAGAGGAGATGCTCTGACAAGGTACGACCCATTTTTTCATTAAAAAATATTCAAATTGACGAATTATCTTCTCTTCCAAATTTCAAATGGCAGCCACGTTTCTTGCAAATGCTAAATTTCCTTTCAAAATGTCTAAGGAAATTATATTTTTTTCTTTCCAGATCTCAAAAAATTCAAGCTGATTTTAAAGAGAATACAAATATAGAAGGGTGTCAGATGATGGTACACTCTCCTATCCGATAGGATGTTCTGAGACTTTCAGATCATTTACTACCATGTATGGTCATTGCTTAGTTGGTACACACAAATACCAACTATGCAAAATGTCAACATTTGATGACGTAAAACTACGATGGTATAACACCTGCATGAATTTCACAGAGGAAGTTGCTACGCTACAACTTCCTATGATTATACTTCTTCAGAGGAATCCTCAGCAAAAGTCGTAGAAAAATGACAGAAAACATGTGCGTTTTTGCGAAAAGGTCAAACAATAGTTGAGGGAAATATTCGAGGAAGGTGAAAGAACTGGAACAAAATGAATTCAAGTGCAATATGCAGAAACATGAGGTTTATGCAAGAGGATGCAAATTCATTCCTCAGGAATAATTGGAACCTTCCCAGATAACATCCTATTTTCCTAAATTAGCTGCTCAAAAGAAAATTTCAAGTAAGCAGCAGAGGACATTGACAGTGTCATTGATTTGATAGAAAAACTTGAAGCTATAGAAGAAGTCACACCATTGTTTTCTTGAACACCTTTGAACTCTTCCATTTCAATTGTACTTTTTGCACGTTTGTCAGGCCATTCAAAATAAATAGATTGTTTCTAAAGCCTCCCCTGCATCAATAAAAATGTTGCAAGTCAAAAAAAATTATTTCACATTTACAATTAGATTTTTTTTTTATATTTTGATTCGTCTAAAAATCTGCAAATCATAATTCTGAATACCTTCGTTTCCTTCTCCTTTCTCAAAGCAAAATATATGATAACCCTTTGAGTATTCAAGTCCTTGTCAAGGACATACTGAAAACAAACCTAACAATTTTAAGTTTGAAAGATCAGAAAAATGTCTACATTTTTCAGAAAAGAAGTGCTGGAAGACTATCGACAAAGCATGTACTTGCTAGATCTGTTTTCCAAAATAATAAAGAAAATAACAAATTAAAAACTACCACACCGAATCAATATAGAAATTGCAGGCCTTGAGAAAGAAACATTTTTTTTTTGAATGACCTAATATTTCACATGTATATGTGAAGGGAGACAAGTTTATTAAATTATCAGTTATACTTATGAGTGTGCTCATTTATTGACTTATTTATTTATTATTCGCTAAAATGCACATGTCCTCTTCTCATTGCTATCAAACTTATTTATAAGCTATATTTTTACAAAAATTTGACCAAAAAAACTTATTGCAAACAAGCTTGGCCAAATGGTTTTTAGGTGGTCCACTGAAATAAAGATGTCTCTGTATAACTCTTATCCAGATGGCCTTTGATGAATTTACATTAAAATTGGACCCTATGGTAAAAACATTCAAAAATCTTCACTGAAATGGCTTTGCTAGTTCCATAGAAAGAAACTTGGTCACAATAGTCTTTAATTGGGTCCCTGCAAAACATTTGTTTTTATTCCTTGCCCGCTGACGATAGGTTGCATAGCATTTCACCTGTCTGTCAGTTACAAAGCCCATGAACCTTTGGAACTAGAAGTCATAGAAAAATAAGCTTTTGTCCAAATATGCATCTTGATGATGGTATGAAATTTTGTTAGCCTGACCAACATTTTATGCATTAAGGTTTGTTTTTCGTTTACATAAGCAATATGCAACTTCATTGCTAGTTTCAGCTGACGAAACTGACTTTTTTGAGGAAAAACAAATTGGTAAGGGGATTAGTTGTTGTTTCTGGCTGCTTATTTTCCAAGTTCAAGTTACACTTTATCCAAGGTGGAAACAACATTTACATATCAGAAAGTAGGAAAACAGATTCAAAGATCTTCTCTGAAACTGCTGGACCAACATGATCATTGGAACCAAATTTGGCCACAATATTCATTAGTTGTCTTCCGCAATTTTTTGCAATGATTGAATCTACCAGTGTGTAATCAGAATTAGTAAAATCTAGGCATGCCTTCTTTAAAGTTTCCATAGGTAACTTAATAAAAACATATGTTGCCAGATTGCAATGAAGCCAATTCAAATCATTTCAATTATCATTAGTTTGCTTGTTTACAACTGATATTTGTATATATGGTCATATCTTCAAAACGGCCAGACCGCATATTGTTTGTTGCATGCACATTCTTTTCTGCATGTTCAAGCTTTAGATTGTCCGTTCTGTAAATATAAGCATGTTTGTCCATTAAAATATGCTGTTTGTCTATCAACATGTTTTGGATATCTATAATATTAAAGTTAATAACTTACTTAAGTCTGCAAAAACAATGTCGTTTATTTCTTAGAATTGACGTACACTTAATATCAAACTTATCAAAGATGCCAAATTTTAAGAGGTATATCTCTGGTAATGTTGTAACCAAATACCAGTCCAGATATAGCTGATCTTAATCTAATATGAATTTCACGAAAACAGTTGACAATTGTTATGCCATCATACTAACATTTTTGGTTTTAATTTACAAGTCCAACACAACCATTATGAAGGCATGAATGAGATGCCCAATACAACCAAAACTAAAATTGCGGTTTTTAAAGATGATTATTTCAGGGGTTCATCCTTAGCCCTTTTTTAATAATAATAAAAAAAAACCTTTTACACGATATTTTCAATAAATATTGTATCACATTTTCAGACCTTTCCGTTTAAGGTGGTATCTACAACAGCCAGGGGTTAAAATTTGTTATTGTCTTGATATTGAACTTTTTTCTTAATTTAAAAAAAATGTTCTGCCTTGTTTACCTCGGTTTTCTAAACAAATTGACGATTCCGTCCCGTTACATCATTTCATGGAATTTTAGATAAGCTTATTATGTTCTTGTCACATGCTACATTTCTAAAATTTCCAGAGCAGGAGATTCTGTTATTGAATATAGTTAAAGATTTTTGACTGAGGCTGTTACGGGCAAATATTTAAGGATTTTTGACTGAGTCTGTTGCGGGGAAATTAAATCATGTAATATTAGCACAAAAAAGACTTTACTATGAGGTATGAGCAAAGCTCATTGTTGAAGGCCTAATGGTGACTTCAAGACTTCAACAATAAAAGCGTTGTTTCTTTGCTTGTTTTTACCATGTATTTGTAGAAACTCTGTCTCATTTGCATTTACTCCATATCCATCATTCACCATTTGTGATTTGAGTTTGTTTCTCCTGCAGTGTAGAGTCCGTAAAAAGATTCCCCGTGCGAAAGATGTACGCTCTCTATATAATTCATTGATGGGGTACTTATGCGTGAGAGAATTTCTGATATGGGTATACTAGTCATATTTTCAAATTTTGGCATTTATTTTTGTTATTTTGAAAACTAATTCTGACCACCTGTTTCAAGTGCCTAAATCTCAATATTTTATAGCGCAAACTTAAAAGTGCCTTGTGTTTGTCTATATGTTGTAATCGTCCACTAGCTTAAGACAGTGGTGTTTTTGTCGGGCAAAGGATGACAGTAATTGTAAGAGCATTTTGACAATGTTTAATTTATGTTTTGTAACAATCCTGCACTCATGACCAATGACGTCATGGATGTAGCGTTGCTCACAATTAGCAAAGAATTCCGCTCAAACCGGTGCTACGGGTCGTCTTGAACTTACTTTGAGGTATGACCAAAGCTCATTGATGAAGGATTCATGTTGACTTCAAGAAGAAGAACCACAATAAAAGCGTTCTGCCTTTGCTTGTTTTTTTACCATGTATTTGTTGAGACTTAATCTAATGTGCATTTACTCCATATACTTTCATTCACCATTTAACACTAGCAACTCAAAATATTATTAATAACATGTACGAACTCCGTCAAATCAGTTTTATGGACAATATCAAAATGACATTAGCTGTCTGAATATTTATCCCGAAGTGAAATGTTCGATGTGGCTCCTATGAGAGAAATAAAAAAATCGAACATTTTAGTAAAAAATGTAGGTTTTATTCAAACAAAGCTTACTCCATATGAAAATTAACATTTTGAAGGCTGTCAACAAAATGTATTTTCTTCCTCGGTGCAGTTGACATTAAAAACATATAATGGCAACGGATGATAATGATTGTAAGAGCGTTTTTCTAGTTTATTTATGTTTATTGACAATCCCTCACTGATGACCAGAAACGACATGGATGCAGCGTTCTCCGACAATTGGAAAAGAATTCCGCTCAAACTGGTAAGGTGCAATCTTCGATTAACTATGAGGTATTAGCAAAACGCATTGTTGAAGGCCTCGTGGTGATTTCAAGATCAAGAACAACAATGAAAGCGTTTTTGCATTGCTTGTAGTAACCATGTATTTGTAGAGACTTTTTATCATGTGCATATATTCCATTTCGCTTCATTCACCTATTGCATCATCATGGTAGATTAGACAACTATATTTTAGCGATTCGATTTATTTTTTGGTAAAGTGGATGATGTCAAAAATATAACTCATTGAACCATGTTTTAATTACTTTTTTTCTCATTCTTTCCTTTCCAAACAAAATGGTGTTAGAAATTCAAGCAATTAAATTGTTATTGCTTTTTTAACAATATGAAGTGAAAGAAAATATTAAAGTTCATAACAGGGTTTATTTTACAATGGACTGATATCTTTCAAAAAATAAAATTGTTTGCCAGAACAGGAAGTATTCGTTTGATTTTCTAGAATTTTAATGAACTTTGTTTAGTACAGACTTCCTTTCACGCAGTGCACAGAGATCATTATTCTTTGCTCTCGCATTGTATGCCTTGGTTGGTTCATAGTGTATTTTGTCCTCTCAAAACATAAATGTAGCTTTAACGCACAATAATTTTACTTTAAATTTTCTGTACAACACAAACTATCAATTTCATTTAAAAATATTTTTCGTAAAGTAATTGTACTTTTCCGGATTTAAAAAATAAATGAAAGTCTAATCTTAAATTTAATTTTAAATTTGATGCCAGTTTATTGCCATTCTACTGGATACAGTAAGTCACACATTTGCACTCGATTTAATTTCAAGTAAATCTATCGCTATATGGATTTAACATCAAATTAATCCTGGAATATACTGTGTATAATGCACTGAAAAGGAAACTGAATTTGGACTGTGTACATGAAATTCTTAAATTGATGTTCAATCCTAATATTCTTTCTGAATAAATGTTTCAACTATCCATGACTGAAATTAAATTTTCAGTCAACTAAGAGAGTTTCAAGATTTTTATAATTTACGGATTTTTAATTTTTCATGTGACTTTTCTAATAAACAATAGCTTATGTGAAATTGAAAGCAGCTTATTTGATAAATTAATTAAGAAATGTTAGAGAACGACATTAAAATTAATGTCTTATCTAATCCAAATCGGCCAAGACTAGCCTCCCATTTAAAAATTATATAACGGTCGTACCTACCAACATATGTGCACACAACACAGGGTCAGTAATACATTTTGTGATGTTTATTCGAAAAGAAATGCGTTTCGTTATTCTACTACTCGATGGATAGATGTTAAAAAGGCAGATGTATTCACGTTTAACCTCACTTGTGTGTTTGTGTTTGTCGGATGAAAAAGGTAAGGCAACAACGGGAGAAGGGAGAAAGGAACCGGACAAATGAACTGTATATTTCACACTTATTGGTTACAAAAGAGCTTATTTTCAAACAGGGACGTTGTCACAGAAACAGCTGAGTCATGGATATGTTCAGCCGTTGTTACTTTCGTCAATTAAGAAATGTTATGGCCGTAAAGGCGACGTCAGGGATAAATATGAGATATCAGTGGTTTTGACCCCTGGATTGGCCCAAAGACAATTTGCCAGTTGATCGATACAAACACGGGCAAGGCTAACCGTCCTGAACAACTGATGTCACCCTCTTTTTTATGGGTTTACACTTTAATCCGTATTTAACATTCTATGTACATTTCATTTGAAAAAGACGTTAATCATACAGCAAATAAATGAGGCAAAGGGCTGTCCACATTGGAAGACATATAATTATGAACAATATCAACAAAACTGTTTAAAAAAGTTGTTGCTTCATATTTTGACCATTGCTGCTTCCAAGAATAAATTTGAATTTAAATCAATCAGTGTCCTATGTTGAGTATGTTCTAACTGGTGGCCATCTTGACTGAGAAAGGAACATGAAATTCACAAACTTTGCAGAAGACCTCCCAAAGCATTTGTGTGACTAAGAATGAATCTAATTAAGCCAAGTTGTTTCATTAAGAGTTTGAATAGATGTCACATAGGTTTCCTATTTAAAAGAATGTTCGTCAGATTGATGAGGTACGAACAGGTAAATCCGATTGGCTCATTGATTTCAAAATATTTCGTGCATCTACCGTAGGATCCCTACGTTATACTATGTTAACCACTTGTGGTCATCTTCGATAAGGTGCGTCAAAACCGGAAACAAACTTACATGGGCTGTTTGGGCTAAATTTTGTTCCCATCGACAGAATAGTTTTAGAGAGATGTTTGAAATTTTCTCTTCGGATTCAATTTTAAAATATAATCCCACATTGTGGCCATTTTGAAAAGAGTATGACCCCAAAAAATATTGAAAAAATAGAACATATTTCAATATATTCTCCAAAGGATCCAATGTTTAACTCTGTTCCCCGTTGGCAGCCATTTTCCATTATTGCGTAAACCTGAAAAAATAACTTTATGAAGGGTACAATGCAAGAGCTTTGAAAATTTTCCTTGAGGGCCGAATGTTCAACTAAGGTTCGTGATTTTTGTAAATGGGTATAGCATGTATCTGAAAAAACAGCTTTTGGAGATATCCACCCAAGGGAGCTAGTAGACAAGAGTCACTACAAATAAAGAGGCACTATTTTGTATAGTACTATTTTCGAGGTCTGTCAAACATTGGCGTATTGTAATAATGTAGTGCCCCAGACAATATTATGGTTTTCACATTTAACACAACCTGGGCACACAGAAGCTATAGTTAGTCGTCATATAAGTGGGAGGTTAATGCATCATTAAACCTGGTTTAACCTAACATTTTATTTATAAAATGCCCGTTCCAAGTCAGGATTATTACGACTTGCAAAAAACGTTCTGCGTTGGATTGCGTTTCCCTGATTCAGTCGAATGTTATACGGATTTTCCTTACTGGTCTCTTCCTCTGATCGATTCGGACTTTTGGTGTCATTTTTATTTGTTCTAAATGGCGGGGACTTTAAAAGAAAGATATGTGAATGTGATTTTCCCCTAGTAACAGTGTTAAACTATGGGCATAAAGTGAACCTGAAAAACTATATTCTTCAATGGGCCATCCGTTAACGATTCTGACAAAATTTTGTTCCAAATGTTCCAGCAGTTCCAGAGAAAAATATCTTTGAATGAAAAGTCAAATTTGCGCAAGACAGAACAGTGGGCAACGGACTTAAAGTGATTGCAACAGCTCACCGTAGCTATAGCCAGCTAATCTCAAGAGATTTGACCTCCCATTAAAAGGAAGTATAACACAAACGTTTGCTTATTTATGTATTTGAAAGCAATATATTGTCTCCATTTCTTCTTTTGTCTCGATACGCCTAGGTTATGCTCAATTATTTGAGTTGCAATATAATCACTACAGACTTTTTACAGTCATCATGAATTGACATATAAAAAACGGCTGTAGAATATCAAAAGAACAATGGAGTGAAATTTACAAAATTCGAAGTCCAAAGACATGGCCAAACAAATAACACGGAAAACAGTGACGCTAGACATAAAACAATGAAGTTAGACAGATACAAAGCACAAAAAATAGAAATAACAACATTCAAAACAAAGACACTATTGTTGTGAACTCAAGTGATTCTGAGAGTGACAAAAGGTGCTCGCGAAGGGTAAGCATGTCCATGTCCTGCTCTGTTAACAGCACTCGTCACACCGTGAGTAAAACAATACAGGGAATGTCAAAGTCGTTTGTCAAATCCGGGAAGAGGTGAATCTAGCTGAAAATGTCCGCTTTCAATTTTGATACTGACACGTCATATCTTTAAAATGATGTTATTGTGATGACCATTATTATTTTACAAATCGTAATGTTCATGTAATAGATCTTCAACGCGAAGTGACATATTATTTTGATTTTATGTTTTAGAATTTCCACTTTCAGTATTCGTTTGCGGATTCATTCAGACAACCGCGTATGTAAGCTTTTATGTAGATTAATATTAATGATAGTTTTTAATAAAATAAAAATCATATAATTTAATTAGATACGTGAAAAATATAGTAATAAACATACATTTGAACTTGCATCTAACAAAAACAAAATGTTCCAATACTAACCACTATATTTTTACCTACTATACCACCATCGTTATAACAATAACATTACAAAGATGTAGAAATAATTTGTATTCAAAGTTTTGTTTCATTTCCACAGCAGAAGGCATTCCAGTCTGTATACTTTGAAGACTAACTAAACATCTAATGAGTGAATGCATATTGTTGTTTCATTTTTCTGTTTGGCCTAAATCTGTATTCAAATGAAATAACATTATTTATAATTATGCTGAAAGTGATTGTCTTCAACGGCATGAAAAAATAAAATACGCGCTCGTTCACTTAAAGGTATCAACATATCTACAAAAGTCGGTCATAACATTGTCAGACACCAATGTTTAATATATGAATTAATTTTTTTTTGAGAATCATGTAATTTGGCCGGGTATTTGAAAAAAAGAATATTAATATCTACCATCATTATCCAAATGATACAAAACTAACCTCCACACTATCACGGCTACTGCGTCATCTTTACAAAGGATGGAAGATGAGTTGTATTTTATGTTTTGCTTCAATTTTCTAGCAGAAAACACCCCAGTCTATAAATTAAAAACTTTCTCAGTCACCAA
>MJUU01056618.1:24803-48052 GCA_002080025.1 Modiolus philippinarum
AATATATATATATATATATATATATATATATATAAGAAGAATGTAATTCGATCAGCTATATAAAAATAAGAAAAGATAATTAGGTATATTTAAAGACTTTAATATGAATCAAGACTTGATTTCTCAACAGCAAAATGTTCCAAGACTTATTACTTAAAACAATCACAGCTGAAGGGCCAACACTGCAAACATGTACAAATAAGTTGCATCACAGCTTTGTTTCAGTTTTTCAGCAAACTCTCTTATACAACAAATGACCACATTTTGTGGTTCATGATTCTAATTAAATATTTTCATGATGTTATACTGTATGTAACATTGTTTCCACAGACGGTTATAATGTCAAGTAAAACATGTTCCGAAGTTATATACCGAATATTCGTTGTTTGTTTGGAGCACCACTTATGATTTATCAAGAAGACCATACACTAGGGTATCTTATCTTTCCATCATTTAAATTAAGAAATAAGTTGTAATGAAATGTTAAAAAAAATAGCAGTCAACTTCTTTTTTTATAATGAATACCCTCCTCAATCATGTGCTATGAAGATATTTACATCTAAGAATACACCTATATATAATTTTGCAATATTTGTAATATTTGAAGGAACACATTAACAACGAATACTGGGCAAACTCGAAGAAATCAGAAATTTTAAAATCAATGTACTAAAACACGACAGTTCGGTTTAAACCATTGGATTTTTATAATTGTTGTGTTGTTTAATTTTTATGTTATTCTGAAGCAATGCTTTTCTGTGAATCTTTGTAAATATATCACATCCGTCTTTGTAGAAGATGGAAATTCATTAGATGCCATCCCGTTGCGAATTAAAGTGTTGGGAGTACAGCTTATTAGAGATGCATATCATATTCATATAGCATATATCTTTTGAGACACACTGACACTAAATTTCTCTTAAAAATCCCAGATTTTTGTCTGAAAAGATTGAAAATTTTACAAGATAATATTTTTGTAGATCTTTCAACCGGAAATATTTGAATTAATTCATTATTTCTTGGTATGGATATGAGAAGGGTATTTTTTCCGAATTTAATTGATCATTAATGTCATATTTAACGTAGGAATATAATCTGAACTATTATTTGATGGCACAAAATGTGCAGCAGAATTTTTCTGCTCCGATATTTAAAGGTATTTTGTGAGAAAACAGTTAAAGTTAGTAGAAAATCAACATTGAGTTCAAATTAAATTATTTATTTACAATACATGATATATTATATACCTAAAATCATCGATGTGGAAATTGTTTGAGTATGTGACCTACTTATACATAACCATTTGTTGTTGTAATCAAACAACATTTATAAAAAACATATTCATACAAAGATATTGGAGCAAATTGTGATTGATCATTGTATAGCTTATGCTTATTTATAAATATGTAAGTAATAGCATCTATAGTTATTATTGGTTTTCTGCAATTATAAACATGCGTTGTTGCATAAACAACTTCTCAGTGTATCAACCCAAAAATCAGTCTGTTTTTGTAATAAAATGTCCCTAGTTTCGAATTTGATTGCAAATTCTGACATCTTTGTAAAGCATATTTGCCATCAGTTGATTTCGCCTGTTTTCGCTGCTAGAAGTGACGAAATTGTCCTTTCAGTATGGAAGGATTTTGATACCAAAAGTAAACAATATTTGTTTACTTGTATGGATGACTTTATAACACGCGTATATCCACCGGTCAATTCAGTGTATCGTTACACTGTTATGGGTATAAAAATTCTCCTTTAAACCTCAAGTCTTGCAAATATCACAATAACAGAAAATATTATTTTTACAAGTACCAGGATTTAATTTGATATATTTTTATAAGCATGTCTAATACATGATTATATTGTATACGTTGTGTTGCTCAAATAACAGTTTTCAAACATTAGTACGGTGCTACATAGTTGTGATCTTTGATTCCAAAAGTGATGAAAACAATGTTTGTGATAATTATATTAAAATGGATGTGTTCCTTCCATTAGCCATAATTGAATAACATGTTTGTATGTTTAACTTCAAGTATTGAAAAACTATGGCATGCATGGATAAAAGTGAATAATTTACGTTCCTATAAAAATACTTAAACTTTACAATAAGGAAATTCAAATATGATAATTCAGATTTAAAGCTTGCACAAAATGCCACATTAATAAAACAGAAATGAGAAATGAAAATTGTATACTGGATATTTGCTGATTGAAATCTGAACTTGACAGTAAAAAAACGAGAAAAGTTTCACATTGTCTTATATTAGATAAATAAACAAATTCTTATATGATTATGAATGTTCAAATGAATAACAAATAAACCGTTGAAATGATAATGTGGAATACATGGAAATATAAGGAGCACAAACAAAGTAACTGACGAAGAAAAACAAATATAATTTAAGTCATACAATGCCTAAACAAATCTCTGGATCAGTAGCTTTTGGTTTACAATTGTATCCCTAAGTATGCAGACTTAGGGATACAATTGGAAACTATTGAGAATTAAAATAAGTAACAAGTTTATCTTTGTGATAGGTCCATAATATTTCATGTGCAGTTGCATTGTTATAGCTACAAGTCAAATCTTTATCTCGTTTATGGCCCTGGTCCCTTAGTGAAACATGATAGATGACTTAAAGTTTTTAGCAAGCAGTTTATATAGCCTGTACCAGTAGTATCTGACATGATGTTGCGGCTTGAGGAGTATGTATATAACCATATTACACCCAGATGGTGGCCATGGCCTCTCAGTTTATTATGAACAATCACTTTAAGTTAAAAGACAGTAGCCAGCTTGTACAAACTGTAATTTGCTATCCACTTGATATTTGACATGCATTTGCTTGTTAAGGAGTATATACGGATTCCAAACCCAAGTGGTGGCCATGGCCCCTAAGTTAAGTATGAATGATCATTTTAAAGTTTTTTAGCTAGCAGTTTGTACGGCCTGTACTAGTAGTCCTATAAAACATACCTATTTCACGCCCAGACAGAGACCTGGCTTCTCAGTCATGCATGAACAACACCTAAGGTTTTGCAAACAGTAAGCAATACAAGGGGTGGGCTAGAAATATCCTGTGTCCACAGTTTCTTATAAGTAATGAATATTTTTTAACCTCTTTTCAGTGACTTCGGTATTTAGTTATTGGATTGTGAATTCCAAATTATTATTTGGTTCTAATGCTGCTGATGAGAGGTTAATGCTCGAAACACATATACATCATAATGAATTTACTGCTTAATAAGCAATTTAGGCATTTTTGTAATTTAGTTTCAGTCTACTCTATTTGATCACATGTAGAAAACTAACAAAAAGTTTAAATTCTGGAAGGTGGTTATTTTTTTTTTTTATAAAAGCAATAAAATCTAATTATACTAAAATTCAAGAATCTGTTTATAGCAAAGCATTGAACGAATGATCGAACAGCGCAGTAATTTACGTGTATGCGCTGCGCATACGTGAATCAAAGCATTTTTTATCATGAGTTGAATATTTTCAATACATATAATCTAAATTTAGTTATTCTTTTTAGTATATAAATCTTCTTATATATTTATAGGTTCAATTAAAGAATATTTTAAACTTATGAACTACTTTTTCGACGTTAATCTGCTACACTTTACTTGAGAACAGTATTGACAACATCTTTTGTGATGTCACTTCTTGGAGTGAAATTATGGGAAATAATTTCACAGTTAATAATCATTTTTATTTCACTGGTATATATAGTTTGCATCCCAAGAGAAAAGGGGAGATAGGCGGCATCTAACAAATGAAGGCTAAGATATCATGTCCGTCCCGAGGCTTGCCGAGGGATGTTAAAATATGTCTTAGCCTGAGAGTTTGAGATCATCCTATATCATCTTTCAACAGGGGTTGATACTTTTCTTGTATTAATGCTCTGAAATTAATTGCACAACCACGATAAGCTATGACTTTCACAAAGAAATATCGACAACGTTTCCAAAAAGATGATGTCACAATTGGTTTGCTTGTACTGAAGCTAGGTAAAAACCTCATTTTCAGCAATTTCTTTGGTGCACAATTTAAAATCCCTGTTTCAAGGTAAATCAAATAACTTGCTGTTCATGATAAATTATTGGTTGAAAGGTACATATTTATTCTTCAGTAAGAATATTAAATCAGACAATTAATCATACTGTATAAATCTCGTGACAATTGGAAGTAATGGCAGACATCTTGAATTTTAGGCACGTGCTTACGCAAAGGGGTATTAAGATGATGTGAAGTTCAAAATAAATCATTTTCATAATTGTAGCTATTTATTCATACTGATCTACTGGATATATATTTGGCCTCCCTTCCGTTGCTTTCCCAGAGGCTTGCACATATATATTTAGTTATTTGTTACCACTGGGTCGATGCCACTGCTGATGGACTGTTAGTCCCCGAAGGTATTCACCAGCCCAGTAGTCAATACTTCGGTGCTGACCCGAAAGCCGATTTTATTTTGAACCTTGCAATATCTAAATTTTTGTAAATTTCTTTGAAAACTAAGGAGTATCTCCTTCACTCAAAGCTCTGTCCTTAGCTGATTTTGGCTTCACATTTAGATCATATTGGGTATTTGTTCTCTATCAGTTTTCAACATATTTGATTTTATGGTCTTGCAAACGTTTAGATTTTATCTGCACTGAAGAGACATATGTTGTCGAAATGCGCATATACAGAAAATAAATTCACAGTAACTTTGGTATTTAGTTATTTGTTACCACTGGGTCGATGTCACTGCTGGTGGACTGCTAGTCTCCGAAGGTATTCACCAGCCCAGTAGTCAGTACTTCGGTGCTGACCCGAAAGCCGATTTTATTTTGAACCTTGCAATATCTAAATTTTTGTAAATTTCTTTGAAAACTAAGGAGTATCTCCCTCACGCAAAGCTCTGTCCTTAGCTGATTTTGGCTTTACATTTACATCATATTGGGTATTTGTTCTCTATCAGTTTTCAACATATTTGATTTTATGGTCTTCCAAACGTTTAGATTTTATCTGCACTGAAGAGGCATAAGTTGTCGAAATGCGCATATACAGAAAATAAATTTACAGTAACTTCGGTATTTAGTTATTTGTTTACCACTGGGTCGATGCCACTGCTGGTGGACTGTAAGTCCCCGAGGGTATTCACCAGCCCTGTAGTCAGTACTTCGGTGCTGACCCGAAAGCCGATTTTATTTTGAACCTTGCAATATTTAATTTTTTGTAAATTTCTTTGAAAACTAAGGAGTATCTCCCTCACGCAAAGCTCTTTCCTTAGCTGATTTTGGCTTTACATTTAGATAATATTGGGTATTTGTTCTCGATCAGTTTTCAACATATTTGATTTTATGGTCTTCCAAAACAACGGCAGTAGAATACCGAAGGAACAAAGCACAAAATTACATAAATCAAAGTCCAGAGACAAGGCAAAAGCAAGAACACCGAAAGACGGAAGACCAAAGACACCACATGACCACAAAACACACAAACATTACATTTACAACACAAAAAACTAAAGCACTAAACTTCCAAACGTTTAGATTTTATCTGCACTGAAGAGACATAAGTTGTCGAAATGCAAATATGCAGAAAATAAATTCACAGTAACTTCGGTATTTAGTTATATATAATATGACAGGGGTGTTACTTCCAATTAACAGAAATGCATATATAACTAGAATAAAACTCCATTTACATGCAAAAGATCAACACCAGAATGTAAATTACTGCGGATAACCTCTAGCTTTACCCACAATTGAATTGCAACTCTACAAACTAGTTTCCAAACCCTGAAGGTAAACTGATTCATACTAAACACATCTTAAAAACAGCTCATTATCTAATCTGACCAGTTTCATTACCTACAAAAATTCTATCAAACTGATTAATTAACTTCAAAGTGATTAGTTGACTGATACAGAAAACTTTACAGTACAAATGAGTGATACCTGGGGGTGGTATCAAACTTTTTTCCTTTTTTCTTATTCTCAATAGATATTATATTCTTATTACAAATGTACATGTTTATACAAAAATAGCTTTTTACGGTAAAATAGTGTAATGTAATTTTGATTTTATCTAAAAAGAGAGGGAAATCTGTTTAAAACAACGGAAGTAGAATACCGAAGGAACATAGCACAATATTAAAATTAGACTGCAAATTGCCTGGTTGTGTAGTAATTTACTGTAAATAAGTCTTCCCAAAAATTGCTCCCTAAATCTTCATATTTTCAGGATGGTACTACGTTTTTTTTTTCTAATTTTGCAAGTTATAAAAGGATTACAGTCAGGTTCTATAAAATTAAGACCAGTAAAATCTATTTCTTGCAAATGATTTATAACCGATAGAAAAAAACTCTGATACTGTCCCCAACTTTTTTTTCATTTTAATCCCTTTGAAATAGTTTAATCAGTTTGATTGATTTCTTGTATCAAATGAAACTCCTAAAGTGTGAAGACAAATTCTACTCACTAATGACCTATAAACAAGACAGTTTACCTGGAAACATAGATAATTGACTTGGGCTACCCCAATTGATCTAGGATAAAGTCAGAGGTTATGTGCAGTAATATGTGTGTAAAAATTCACTATATATCATGATATATGTAAACGTAGATTTGCTATGTATTTACATGCGGTTTAATTTGAGATGTGTATTCTAATAGAAAAACTAATCAGAAGAAGTGGCAGGTGTCAAGGGAAGAAAAAAACATGTCAATAATTCATATTGGAAATTTGAAGATTGATAGAAAAAGTTGCTTATTGCCGTTGATTTTGTACTATTTATTTCTTAATTTTAGCTTTATATACATTTTGTCGAAAGAAGAAAACATGTCAGATCGAGTCCTTTCCTGATACAGTAAGTGCATAATACCTTTTCAATAATCTTGTGAGCTGATCCTGTTATAGACGAAAAATTTTAATTCAGCATATTCCATCCCTTAATGCCCAAGTTCAGTTTCCCCTGTTTTAAAACTTTAAGAATGTTGAAACCATGGAAGAGATAGGGCGGATCTTACGGGTGTATAGATGTATGCCCCCTTTTCACATTTAAAGAAAGAAATATTGTGGAAAATTTGTAATAATCTTTAATTTGGACCCCCTGCCAACGGAATTTTTGAAAGTGGACTTTGTTTCATTTCAGCTATCAGCAATATGTGTGATTTGTAAATAGAACCCCTACCCAAATTTTTAGCTGAGTTGAGACAAAGGCGAACTCAATTTATAATTTGATAAACGGTGTCTGTGCATCTGGGCCTTGACTTTTGTTCATGTATCTTAAGAACCACTTGCATATCTAAATAAAACTTTGAACAAATATGGAGACGAGGAACCAATCGATTTTGAGGTTTGTGCAACAGATGTCAAGGTCACAACTTCTAAAAATAGAACAAACAATGACATTTTATCCATTTCCGCGAAATATCTCCAGAACCACAGGCCACATATAAATCAAACTTAGCACAGAAATCACTAATGACCAGATGTGGAAACCTATTGCTTTTGAGTTCTCTGGGACAAAGGTTGGGGTAACAACTTCTAAAAATAGAACAAAAACATGATCTTTATTTCTTCCCGTACAATATTTCTAGAACCACATGTCACATCGAAAAGAAACGAAAAGAAGACATGGCATATGATGAGAGAAGGAATCTCATCGATTTTGATCTTTTTTGGACAAAGGTCAAGGTCACAAATTCTAGAAATAGAACGAAAATTCGACATTTTTATGGCCTATTACGGAAAGTCGGGGAGGGCATTATATTGTTTTACGCTTGTCTATCCGTCCGTCTGTTCATTCGTTCATCCGTCCGTTAGTACGAAGGAAAAACACTACTTTTTTGTATTTTTTAGAAAGTTTCCGAAAAATTAAATAACTTCAAGGAATTTAACCTACAATAAGTAGTTGTGCAACCACATATCTCTGTAAAATTGCAGCTCTTGCCACCGAAACTGAAAAAAAGACTACATGCAAAATTTTAATGCCTCAAATTTGATGAAAAAGAAGGATGTCTAGCACTCATAGAATTGATTTTTTGGTCACAAAATCTGTTGCTATGGAAACTGGAAAAAGACGGGACATTCAGAGTGCCTTAAAATGGTTGGACCTTTACAGGAAGATTGGATGGCACCTATATAATTGATTTTCGGGCTAAGAAATTCCTTTTTATATATTTTGGAAAAAAGGAGGTACATTTGTCTATGTCACTGTGTCCATACTTTCACTGTGTTAACCCCTGTATTGTGTCAACAGAAGAATCAGAAGAAGAAAACACATGAACAAGGTTCAAAATGCTCTAAAATATGTTGAATTATTTACAAACACAGAACTCACTAATGCCGAAATATAACTTTTAGGCAAAGGATTGAAATGTATACCCTTGTCCCATAACAAAGAATGGAAAACAAAGTCTAATACAAGATTTTAATGAACTAGCTCGTAAAATGAGGTGTAGATACCACTTTGATGACGGTACAAACGCTGTTAATTACCATCCATTCAGAACAAACTCAGGATTTGTACCGCACTTAGCGAACAATGCCGTCGAAATTACTTATTTGTTACAAAACTGGAACTTAAAAAACCTTAGCGTTAGAAAATTCAAAGATAACCTATCTAAACAAAAAACAATAGCATTGCAATCTTTAAAAAAATAAACTGACATAATTATAAAAAGGTAGACAAAAATTCATCCACAGTTGTACTGGATAAAAATAATTACATTGATATAGCATTGAGTGAACTTAATGACAATATACATTACGTAAGACTATCGGAACTACATACTATCGAAATCACATTGACAAAATTATAGAAAAAAACTACATAAATCACATCTTGTTGACGATATCACACTTAAATATATTGTGAACGAAGAAAAGAAAAGACTTGGAAGATAATATATTCTTCCCAAAATACATAAGCTAAGCATAAAAGACAGAGAGAAAATAAAAGATAATGACCTACAGAAAATACCAATTCCTGTAAGACCAATAGTATCTCTCTGTAACAGTTCATTAGGAAGAATCGGTCAATATATAGATTACTTTCTTAGACCAGTTATTGAAAATATGTGGACCTACACTCAGGACTCCACAGATTTCGTTAATAAAATAGAACAAATTAAAGTACCTGCGGACAGCATTTTAGCAACATTCGACATTAGCAGCACGTACACTAATCTTGTACACAGTGAGATTATTGAAGCCGTAGAGCGAGCTTGGCCTAAAATAAGCTCAACTATCTATGATATACCACTACCACCTAAAGATGACTTTTTAAATATTCTTAACCTTGTACTAGAAAATTACGAATTCGAATTTTATGGCCGCATATATCGACAACCTATTGATGTACCCATGGAATCCCCAATGTCTCCTAGTTTAACGGATCTTAGAACGTATGAAATAATTTCAAACATACTGCTTTTATTTCCATATACCAACAACCTAATTCATTTGTCATTATATAGAGATGATGGATTTATCATATTTAACAGAGAAGAAAAATCTTATAGAATTTTCCAAATTGCAAATAGCATTCACCTTTTTTGAGATTTACATATGAATACTCCGGACAAAATATACAGTTTCTGGACATAACATTATTTAAAGGAAACAGATTTATGACAGACAAGATATAAGACATGAAATTGCATCGCAAGCCCACGGATAATACCAATATCTAGAAAAATCGTCTGCTCACCCATCGTCTGTATTTAAAGGCTTTATTATAGGCGAAATAACACGCGTAATTAGATCATCGAACAACAAGGAAGATTTAGAATCACAAATTGAACTGTTTAAAACAAACCCTTTTAAAAAGATGTTACCCCGAAGAAGAAATCAATCAATTAATTGCAAAAACTAAAATTAAGAAAAGGAAGGACACTGTACGATTCAAAATGAAAGATCAACGAAAAATGCCACCTTTGGTATTGGCTACTAAATATAACCCGCTGCTTAAGCATTAAACAGAGCAATTAGAAAATACTGACACTTAAGTGAAAAGGATGAAATGACCAAAAAGCTATTCCCACGGTGCATAGCCATAACGGATTCTTTTGGATGGAGAGGATTCTTTTGGATCACAGAACGGACATTTTCAGATTTTTTGTCAAAATGTCATAGAAAACGGTGCTAAAATGTTAACACTGTTAAAAAGGAGGCTCACTCGTATCAATCTTAATGTATCACGAAATTGTTGGATATTCATCCCTTGCTTTTGTTTAGATACAATAAAAATATAGCGTCATATTTATTTAAGTAAGACGACTTGCGATGAGACCTATTCATTTTGCATTCGTTTATTTTGATTTTCTACTGTCAATCTATATTTAAAAGAACATTTTCATTTTTGTTCGTGTAAGGATCATTCAGTTTTGATATGCACACCCGTTTGCATTAAATAAAAATAAAAATGACAGTACAGGTGATATATTTGATGTTAAAAATATCAAATTCAAATAGCTCCAGTTAAGGGTACAATAAATGAATAATTGTTAAGACATACCCTAGAAACCTCTGATCCCAAAGCTTGAAGTTGTGGTTCTGTAAAAAAAGAACACAAATAAACATTGAATTATAATATATATGGTTCATATTTAAAATTGGAAAACTCGTAAGTTTCTTTGGCATTTCATTAGTATTCAGTATTTTCTAAGTAAAGAGGATACTGATCATTCTACATCATTACAAGTAGCTAGGATTTTTTTTCTGATAAATTAACCACGAAATTCGTCCTGCAGGGTTTCCAGCGTTTCATATGATATGGTTCCTTTAAGTTATTTTTCTTTAGTGATTTAATGAAGTAGATAAGCAGAAAAAAATAAATAGTGGATATAAAAAGGATGTTATTCATTATGAATTTTTGCCTACACACTACTTTATTGATATTAAAGGTTCCTTCATATCTGATAGGTTGGTCATGGTACCATGATCTCATAAGCACAAGAAAAACTTGAGCACTGGTGAAAGTTAAACGATTTTAGTGCTGTTGTCGGCAGTTCACATGCATTGACAGTAGTATAAAGCGACAGATCTCTTACGATTTGAGCAAATGATGTCATGCGATACAATACGGGACCTTCGAGATAGGAACTTTCGTGTGGTTGAAGCGATCCCCATGGATACCAATAACAAGGAATATTGGATTAATTGACCTATTGAAATAAATATATACGACGTAAGAAAACGCACTATTTATAAAATTGAAGTGCATGCATAAATTTTCCTCTATACAATTCTTAAAACAAATTTAATTGACGAAAAAAAAAACCTGAAACGCTACAAATCGATTAAACATATATTACCCTTAGGTCAACAGTGTTCATTAATAAGTGATTCCCTCTCAATGTTTTGATGTATTGATTTTTTACGTACAAAAATAGAACTGTTTCCGGAGTGAACACGTTTCAAAAGTCCCATATTGGACCGACAGCGATAGGAATGTCGGTTATATGACAAAATATGGAAGGTTATAAAACCGGAGGAGGAAGTCAAAGGTGCTCTTTACCAGGAACTTTTGGCACAAAAGGGACTATACTTAAACAATATTTGAAAGATAAATGATCATTTGACCAGTTGATACTCCTCCGTACATGTTTTGTCACTTTGCCCCCATTTCTATTGAATGCGATATCATTTCATTTTGTATATGTGCCTATTTTGAAAAAAGAAGCATAGCTTTCAAAATTCCCGACCTTTTTGAGTTTGAAGTTTAAATAGGATAATGTTGTTTATCAGAAAAGAGAAAACACCCCATGCACATTGGTATTTGTCTGGATTATGTTGTTGCTGGTGGCAGTAAAGGATGACCACTGTTGCAATAAAGTTTTGTGACGTCATAAGTTCCCTTTCACATAACTTATATGTGTGTTTGTTTCTTTGAGTACACTCTCACTGGCTGATTGCAAGGGTTAACAGATAAAATGCTTTTTAGCTCTGCCAGGTTGAGAATTTGCCGTCACTGTAATCCGTCTTTAACTTTTCATTCAAATATTTCCGGAATCACTACTTGGAACTCCTTGCGTCAGGCTTGTTTGCACCTCTCCAAGATTGAACATAATTTTAGCATAGGACGCTATTTGAAAATGCAATCAAATATCTTCTTTGAAACCATTGAGTTAACTGGAACTTGACTTGGTCAGTCACTATAACTAGGATGGACCCTTATTCCAGATGGCTGCCAGCGGAAAACACAGTTCCTCACTGTGTTGAAAACCATACGGTGACCCTAGATGCTTTGTTTTGGGTCGTTTTTACCTGGATATGGGTTGTTGTCTCCTTGACATTCACCCCATGTATATTGCTGCTCAGAAAAGGAAAGTTCACAATTGGGAAGTTAAAATCATCAAGTTTGTCATACAGCTTAGATTTCAAACGTCCATTTTCGTCAATGTAAATTAAAAGATCTAAATACGAAGCTGAAGTAGGTGTATCGGTAGTCTCTTTAATTTTAAGCTCATTGGGATAGATCTGGTGTAAATATTCCTTGAATTTTGGATTATTAAGAGAAAGTACATCGTCTATGTAGCGGAAGCTGAAATTGAAGGACTGGGCTAAATGTTTTTGTTTTTTCTGTGTAAGCCCTTGTAAAAACTTCGCCTCATACGAAAAAAGAAAGAGATCAGCTAAAAGTGGCGCGCAGTTAGTTCCCATGGGAATCCCAATTGTCTGTTGAAAAACACGGCCTCCAAATTCGACAAAAAATAGTATCTATTAAAAATTCCAACATCTTGATTACGTCATTCTCAGTGTACTTCTTGTTTGACTCAGTGTGGTTCTTTACAAAATATGCTTTTTCTTTCCCTACTACTAAATAAGTGTATCTGCGTTCTTCGTTTTTAGTGCAGAAACATTGATATATCAAATCCGAAATTACTGTTTTCAATTTATTGTGTGGCAGGGTAGTATAAAGAGTAGAAAAATCAAAGGTTTGTATGCTGTGGCAATGGGTAAGACTGCTAGAGGATAGCTGTTCGAGAAGATCTTTAGAATTTTTTAGAATCCACATCTGATTGACGCCGTTCGTTGAGTAGACTTTATCACAGTAACTTTTTAGGCCATCTCTGACTGCGGTTAATAAAGTGATAAGGAGCTTAGAAAGTGGCTTAGTGGTGCATCTGGAAGACCCCGCGATAAATCTCTGTTTGTATGGGTTTTTATGAAGTTTAGGGACCCAGTAGATGTAGGGGAGCTGATTGTTATCATCATCCGCTTTCATGCCAAAGGATGCTAAAACAGAGTTGTGATTTTCTATAATCTCCTCCCTTGATAGTGTAGTGGGAGTATAAGTAGGGTTTCCTGATGAACTGTCAATTCCCATCTCCTTAACCAGACAGTCAAGATAGTGTTTCTTACACACGAACAGTATGTTGTTAGAAGCTTTGTCTGCAGGGACAATGACGTAATTTTCATGGAAGTTGTCCATAGTTTTCCTAACGAGGGGATCTTCAAATATACTGGGATTTCTGGATTTCATTGATGTTTTCAAACGCCGAATACTATTCACAATTAGCGACTTAATGGACTTGATCCAGTCGGACAGCGTCTCGACATCTTCTTTCTCTTTCTTTGCCCACTTCCTCGCATAGTCCTCAACTGCATCCATCAAAATTTTGAAGTTGTACTTCCAGTTGATATGCTGGGGTTCACGGTTTGTAACCCTAAAAAAAAGTCTTTTTGTGGTCCCCTTCAAAATCTTGTCAATTCTTATATACACACCTCATCCAAGATTACTGCCAATGGAAAACTAAATTCAACATAAGAGTCATATGGGAAAACACTGAACACCAAAATTACGTTAGATTCTGCATATTGTCATTTGAAAGATCTCTAAAATCATTGAATCAATTGGAATCAAATTTGGCTACACTATTTTTTAGATGATCACCTTTAAAGTTTGTAATTCTTTTGATAACATCTCATCGAAATGACCCCCAGCGGGGAACATAGTTTAGCATAAAACCCTATAGGAAATGTGTTCAAAAGATGCCCTCTGAAACCATCAAGCTAATTAGAATCAAACTTGGTCATAATAGTCCTTAGGTTGTCCCCGTTAAAAAATTGTGATTTTTGTGTCCATGATGGCTGTCAGAAGGGAACGAATTTAAACATAGGACACCATGGGAAATCTACCAAATATTGTTTTTTTTCCTATGAAACTAATAAGCCAATCAGAACCAAATTTAGTGTCAATGGTCCTTAGATGATTCTTTTAAAAATGGTATCCGACAGATGCGTACCTCATCCAAGATGGTCGCCAGTGAGAATATTGTTTTACATTTGAAGATATGAATGCACATTCAAATGTCTTTTTCTCAGGAATTTCTTGTCTCAGTAGAATCAAACTTTAGTTTAAATGATCCCATGCAAAAAGGTACCCGGCAGATTTGTAACCTCTTCAAAGATGGCCGCAAGCGTGGAGCATAGTCTAATATAAGACCTTATGGAAAACACATTCGAATATTTTCTTTTCAGAAACCACTTATCCTAACAGAACAAAGCTTTATCACAATGCACCTCAAGTGGTCCCTTCAAAAAGTATCCAGCAGTTCCCTACCTGATCAAAAATGTCTATCAGTGAGTAACATAATTAACATTGGATCCTATGAAAAACGCAGTAAAAGATCTTCTCTCAAAAACTACAAGTCCAATTAAAACAGAACTAGGTCGCAATTGTCCTCATGCTGATTTCAAGGTGAAGAGCAAAAATTTAAGCGTTGTTTTGTTGTTTTGTATTGAAAGAGACCTTTTATCATGTGCATCTACTCCATATTCTTTCATTGTCGATTTAGGACTTGAGCTTGCCTCTCCTGCAGTGTGGAATCCGTAAGCACATTCCTCGTGCGAGAGAGGTATGTTCTCTATACATCTCTGTTATAGTGTACCTGTTCTTGAGAGAATATCTCATATGGATCCACTATCATACTTTTTTTTAATATCCTAATTTTATTCTGACCGTTCTGTTGATAATGCCCACATCTCATTATTGTATTATACCAAGTTTTCTTGCAATTGACTCGATGCCCTGTGGTTATATGTATGCTGTGCTTGTCTTTTATGAGGCTTTTTGTTGGTCAACAGATGACAGCACTGGTAAGAGCACTTTGCCAGTCATTGTTTAAGGCCTCCTGCGGTGATTTCAAGGTGAAGAAGAACAATAAAAGCGTGGTTTCATTGCATGGGTAAATCTTGTATTTGTAAAGACTTTGTCTTATAAGAATGACACTTTTAAGGTTACAGTTGTAAACATTCAGGTTAGCGTTATAGTTATATACATTAGGGTTGAGATTACCGTTATATACATAAGGGTAATTGTTACTGTTATATACGTCTGCAAGCTAAGAAAATAGTTTAACATTGTACCCTTTTGGAAATGCCATTCATATATCTATGTCAGTCATGGGCAGGGTTGGCATTACAGGCTTTAAGAGATGAGTTGATTTCACCTCGTTACGAATGCATTAAATAGGATTTACAATTAACCTTTTAGCTAAAGGATTTGAATCTTCCTATTTATTCACCATAATGGTAAAGGCTCTCTCTCTATTGGTGCCTTCATCCGATTACAATCTGAAATCCAGTGGTATTTAAACAATAGAACATGACCACTGGTTAAGGAAGGATAACAAAGTCGATTGCAATGTTCCTCTTGGTTTTCAAGCCAGTCCCTTAAAAGTTACTTATCATTTTAAATATTTTATATTCTAAGTGCATGAGACAAATTTTGATATACATGGATAAAGGTAAAAAAATATTCATTAGACCATACTTTTCATATTTAAGGGAAATGTTGCTTGCAATCTTAGATTTCATGATTTAGCTTTGTGACCTTCAGCCTTCCGTCATTGACCGTTGCTCCTTAATTAATCTATTGGTCTAAGACACGTCTGCTCCAAAAGCACCAGAACACACCGTCACCACTTTTAATAATTTAAGCGAAATGTCCCTCTATCACAAGTAGGGTTCGTTCGACGAATGCTTTTCATGTTGAGGATGTTCGGTGGTCAATTTTAAATAACAAGAATACCAATTAAATGTGATTTTTTGTCAGCAAAATGAAAAGGAAATAATTACAGCCGAAAAAAATGATAGGTTACCGATGAATTTTTGAGATACAAGTGTTTAAAAAAATGGTGGGAAACTGAACTCCTCTGCATTTCTCATAGGTTTAACATGAGCAGTGTTGATCCAATAATAAATGTGAAAAAATAACACCAGTTGAATAAAATTTTGAAAGAATGCTCCAGAAGATACACAAAATGAAATTAACCAAAAAAATGGAAGATCACCGAGCAAAATACTTTTAAGCTTTTGAATGAATAAAACGGGAGAAGTCCGAAAATCTGAAAGAAATGCATAAACATGACAAGCGAACATCCTTAAATTGACCGACTTGTACATAAATAACAACGAAAATTCAGACAAAGTGTTTTGTTACCAGAACACCAGCTTACCATCGTGAGCGTTAGTGAAGTTTGACTATAATGTGTGCAAAATAGGGTTTAAAATATGAGGGCACTGATATTTACGTTATATATTTAAATATTAAATGGTTCACATTCAAACTTCTATGGCAATGTCATTTACAAAGCGCATAAATTCAAAAATTGTCCTTCACAACTTATTAATCCGTTGAACAAACTTATTCATAAAGGATATAAATACAGCATCGTTGCTAAATCGTTACTTCTGGTTTTTGTTGGCAAACATATTGATCATCTCCTAAATGCTTTATACCATAACTAAATTTAAACAATTTTTCATAATGGCAGTATTTGGCATTGCACAATTTCATGCTCTTCTTTCATAATTGATGACGTTGTTGTACCATTTTTTTTAGAAGTATTTCAATTGAAGTTTCATATGTAAGAAGGCTTTATATCATAGTCAACGGAAATTATGTCCTTAGCTAGCTGTCAGTAACTGCGAGCATTTGTCTTGACAGTACCTGTGTATATTGTCTTCTTGTTTTATGTACTTCATTGTAAGGGTACTCGTCTTGATAAGTTGGACTTTTCTCTAGTTTGATTTTTACTGTGAGTCTTTTTATGTATTTATTTTTTAACCATTCACTACACATAGGGGGAGGGTTCGGATCTAAGAAAACGAGTTTAACCCCACAGCAATGTTTGCGGCTGTCCCGAGTCAGGAATATGTTGGTGATTGGCTTGTCCGTGTCTTCTTATAAAATTTTAGTTTCTTGATATTTTGGTTATTGAATGTGGTTTGTTTCCATTGATTTATTCACTTTTTACCTTTTTGTGGCCATTTTTGGCTTGCAATACGGTGTGAGGTTCCTCACTGTGTTGAAGAGCGTACGATGACCCTAAATGCTTTGTTTTGGTTCGTGTTAACCTGGAAATGGGATGTTGTCTTCTTGACATTTACCCCATTCCCTTTCTTTTTCATACAAAATAGTTTGACATGAAAAAAAAAAAACGCCTTTCGCAAGGACTTGATTGAAATCATCGATATTACAAATGTATTTGGCAGCTGTCGTCCCCATAAAAAATGAAAGATTCATTTTGATTCTTTACAAATGTCTAAAATTGAAGTAAATTTGAAAAAATCGAAAAATTCTACCCAAAGTAGGCTACCTGTGTGAAGTTTAAAAATATTCCACTAGCATTATTTCGTAAACCATATTCTATGAAAAACAGATCTTGTCACAGAAAAAGTTGTTTTGGGTTAAAAATTAAGAGATTGCAGAACCACTAATCATCGATGCTGAAATTTGAAGGACTATTTCCTTTTTCAAGTATAAAGCACTAACTACGTGCATTAAATATAAGTAATGCAACGTGTCCAATAGAAGTCATGAACTTTATTTTTCATAAATATCCTTTCTGTTGTTCAAATTGTTTATTTGAAATCGTTTGTACAATTTTTGACATGAACATTTATAAAAAAAACAAAAAAACACACACACTCTATGGGCTATGTACTGCATCAGCATCAAAGAAAAACCGGTGCCATGATCATTTAGTGTCCGTTTCCATACTATGTTTATATTTAGTCTCGTCTGTGTTTAAAACGTGCAAAATAGTTTGCCAAAGTTCTAAGTCTTATGTTGTCCAAAACAATTACTAAGTCATGCATTACACCTAATAGTTCTTCGTTGTTTAATAGATAAATGCCAAAAGTACTTTTGTGAAAGGATCCTTCGCTGTCAAGATTAAGAATTAGCATACAAAATCATCATAATTTTCATAAAGTAACGGTTTGTTATAATAAAGAGATGATCCAAACGTTAAGTGAAATTACCACTTACCTTATCAAGACGATAAACAATTGCATAAAATCAATTTAATGGACACTCGTAAACGAATTGTCTTTAAAAGATCCGAAATGATCCTTTCGCGATTCCGAAAGAATCCTGTCCATATCAAAGAATCCGTTATGGCTAAGCACAGTAATTCCCAAGACCACCAATTATTGCTTATCGGAGACATAAGAATCTTAAAGAATACCTTACATCATCTAAAACCAATTGAAAATGCAATATATACATAAAAAAAATTAGACACATAAAAAGGAGCACCGAGTATCGTACCCAAATACTAAATTGATTTGAAAAAAAACTTTAATACTGCGCTACAGAGTACCTGATGAGGATTTACGGCCTTGGTCTTATTTAATGACTTAAATGATATCCGAAACACTTGGTGACAAGAATTATAGTATAATATATGAATAAAAACACAGATAGTAAATATGATGAATACACCATTGGGATATACTTTTTCCTTTTTTGTAAAGTATATCTGAATAGTTACACATGCATTTGATAAAATGAAAAAGAAAACATGAATAATTTTACCTATGTTTAAGGATTTGCTCTTGACAAATATTTTATTGCTAAAAGAAATGATATATGAACCTTATTTATTACGAGAATCTTTCTAGGAAAGACAAACTCAAAGAAACCATATGGTAATAACTACTGTGCTATTACAATAAGCACAATATACTTGAAACCTTCTTTTAATATTAATGTTACTTCATGCAGCTCTATTTTAAGGATACAGGTTTACTTCTGATTATGCTTGGATAGGTTCTGGACACGTATATTATTTATAAAGCTTAAATTTGTAGCTGCCCTATTGATTCAGGGTTCAATAACTGGGGCATATTTGGTTGCCTTTCGAAGACAGCTCTAGTTTCTGTTTCCAAACAATATCTAAACAACCATAGATCAAATCTAATTGAAACTTCTTACAGACATGATCAATGATAAGAGGAGGAACACTCTAATGATTTTTTGGTTTATGCAACAAAGGTCAAGGTCACAAATTCTAAAAAATAGAACTCAAATTTGATATGTGTTCAGTTTACGCACATTATATCCTGAAATGTCACAGAGAATTATTACATTGGTTAAAAAAAGAGTTATTATCTTTATATACAACTATTTGCGAATCAGATGATGTACTTATGAAACTAACAGATATTCCAGAGTTGTTTCTGATTTTTTTCCCATGCTGCAGTTCCTCATCCCGTTAACTAAATGGCTTCTATAAAAGATATATGTACACTATTTTCAGATTTTTTATATTGTAGAAAGATTTAATCTCAGAAGGGACAACACTTGAAAAAAGCCCAGGGTAACAGAAAACCAGCTGAATAAAAATCAGGTGTGTGAGACACAGCAACTCTTTGTAAGTCGAAAAAATTCTATATTTATATGACTTGTTTCCCTTAGTCAAATAGCATACATTGTATCTGTATCAGCTTCCATTAAAGCATATTCATCTGAAAGGAAATTCTCTTTGACAAAGGTTAAGACTTGACATATTGACAATTGAAAAGTTGATTATCAACAAGTTTGCAGGTTGATAATACGTATGTGCATTATTTGAATGCTTGCGGGTATCAACTATATAACTGACAGTCAAATGCATTTTACAGGTGGCACATAGCAGAGCCTGTAACTGGAAGATATCTGACCTTCAAATCAAGATTGAATACAGATATAATGTACTGTTATTGCGATTATATTGCAATCAGAAAATTTCGTGTACTATTTGTATTTGAAGTATTTAAAGGTGGAGAAGGAACCAGACTAGAAGGAAATCTATTTTGTACCAGGCATGGTCATAGTGCAATTTACAGTAAGTGTTGACCAATCTAATAATCTGTCACATAAATATTGCATTAGAATTATTCATTATGAAGTTAAATGTTGCAATTCATGTCTGTAAAACTGACAATAACCGCAATAGACAGCTTACGAAAAGATGGCAAATGGCGTGTCTGAAGACTTCAACATATTACATAAGGCAAACTGTTCATCAGCTTCATAGTACCAGTTCACCCTTCATTCCTCTATAATAATAGTTCATATAAAAATATTTTGAATTTCAATTTATTTTTATTGTGGGAATTATTATGATGATCAGAACTTTTGTTTAATCACAGATTCTGGATAGTCATCAATAAACTGAAAATACGGATACAACATGTAGTACACAGCCTGAAACAGACATGTTTACAGTAAGTATATATTTTTTCGGCACACTTAAAACAAATGACCATGAATGTGTTGTATGGTTACCTTTTCTGTTCAATTTTCCACGTTGGCTCCTGAATCGACGTTATCGATTTTTCCCGAGCGACAATAATTCTTTTATCACTGCACTGCGCTAATATGAACATACTATCGTCAATCTCTACGGAACGTTTGCAACAGCACACTAATATTTTGTCTTATTACGTAATGTGACAAAATAATCCCTAGAAGAAAGTACCATACTTATCCAAAAATAGTATTTAGCAAGAAAAATATTTCAGTGAATAAGAAACATACATCTTGTATATTTGAATAACAGAATTAGCAATAAAAACTCTATCAGTAATTTGTTTTGCTCAGAAAAATTTCTCAGTTCGAATTACTACATGTTTGGCTGTAGCACTCGGGGCAATACAAGCAGAGAACGCCATACACGCAAAACAAGTTACTAATAGTATAAAAGTAGTAGCTGAATGGCAACATTATTTCTTGAATTATTTTTGAAAGTTTTATTTTTAGGCTTCACTTCCATCAACACAGATTTCATCATGAAGCTTGGAAAATGATATTCATAATAATAACACATTAGATGCTCTACAAAAAATCTGTGATTGGAAGATCAGTCCTATAAAATACCAGATTATAAAAGATGTAAACGAGCTAAAACCAAGAACATTAAGATCACTTAAAAGAAAGGCAACTACTGCAGTTGAAGAAACCTTGCACATTTTGGCACCAAACCATGCTCAGAAAGTTTTGAAACTCATTAATCAAGAGATGGTATGGATAACAATGGTACTGTAAATCTAGTTTCTGCATATGGCTGTTTGAAAAACTTATGTTTATCCAGTGAAGATCACACCAAAATATTTGGAAGACAATAAACAAATCCTTTTTTTTAAATATGACAGAGAAAAAGTTAGCAAAAAAGAATTAAATGAAAGCCAAAAAAAGCAGAGGATAGAAATATGCAAAATTAAGATACTCCTTTGCAATTTTTTTAGTAATTTTGACATTGCAAGTTTCTAAAGACAATTAGTTTACAGGTCAGCATAGAAGTATTTACTACTAGGTTGATAAATACCATTGGTCAAAGATCACAAGCAGTGGCATTGGCCCAGTAGTGATACACATGTAAATGATTATAAATAATAAATCATTATACAATTACAAAAAGTCAGACTTCCAAGTTAGCCACTACATCAAAATAAGCCTAAGAAGATAAAAAAAAAAATGTTTTCAACTTTTCATACTAATTGAATACTTTTATGAAAGACTCATACTATGAAAGAACTTGTATGCATGGTTCGTAGGAAATTTCACTGGTTCATGGGTTTTTAATTTTTGGTTCATAAGATTATATGAATTTAAAACATGTGAAAGTTTAAGATCTAGAAATCACAGACACTCAATGTCAAGATTTCAGTATTTCTCTAACCAGGTTTGCCTTAGAATTATGAATCTTGTATTTTCAACGATGTTTAATTCTTTTTTTCACATTTATAACCACAAATTATGATCTTACCACCAGATCGGTAGAAATAGGAACTGTTGTGTCTCACACTACAAAAGTCAAAATGTCTGGAATATAATAAAAAATTCTCGACACTATTCTTAACTGTCTTGACGCACCTCTCAAAAGTATGAAATAAGTCTGATTGTATCTCGACACATTCTTGACAGTCTGAACTGAGGATGCATTTGTCTCGACACATTCTTAACTTAAGAGCATTGTCTGAAGAACTCTCAACTTATTTTTGATGGTCTGGATTTATTCTCGACAGTCTGAACAGAGTCTGAATATGTCTCGACATATTCTTGACAGTCTGAACAGTGTCTCAATATGTCTCACATATTTTGGACAGTTTAAACAGTGTCTGAATATGTCTTGACATATTCCGGACAGTCTGAGCATGTCTCGACATATTCTACACTGTCTGAATTGGTCTGATACAGTCTAGATTGTATGAAGAGAAATAAAAGAGCACTAATTTAAATTGTAACATAAATTTCTGATGAAGTTGCAAATCTTAAATAAATTAGAATAGAAATTAATTTATCAAAATAATGAAAACTACAAAAACTCATAAAAAAGGTCTTCTTACTGCCAACTCGTACCATTAAATATGCTAGTACAACAGGTATTGAACCCTCTTATGCATTTATTTAGAGGGCCTAGGTCACAACCTAAATAAAAAAAAATGTACACAATGAGGAAAATGAATACGTTCTATGTAAAGGTTACATATACTCACTTAATAACTATTTGATATTTCTCTGCCCTTTGATGTGCAGTAAAATCTATGACTGCATTTTCTATATACAAGTACTTAAGCTGTCCTAGAAATCATTTTAGCTAGCACATTAAAAATACCTTGTTAGAATTAAGCAGAGAATGTACGCGTTAATTTCACAATTAATTTTACGCAAATATGATCTTCTGTCTGGGCAAGGAATCATGGGGAGCGCATTCAGTTTTAATATTTAAGTAATTACTCATTCGACACATATCTATATTTAAGGTCAATTATACTATTTAATCCCCATACCCCAAAATTAAATTGAACCTAAAAAATATAAAGAACTTATTCTCGTTATGCAGTAAGAAGTCTCGGGAGGGTATCTGAATTATTTGTCAGAACAGGGACAATGACCAAGCAGTTTGTATAGTCAATTTAAAATCTTGACAACAGAAATTTATAAAGATGTCTGCACTAGTTCTAAGG
>MJUU01056618.1:48089-67987 GCA_002080025.1 Modiolus philippinarum
AAGTGTTAAAAGGAGAGGTGGGATCTTCCTACAAATGTCATGCATTAAATTTTTATTTATTTAGGATTTGAAAGCAATTTAAAAGCATCACCTAATAAGGAGAACTGATGACTCCTCGAGGTGTTATATTTGTATATTATATGCATAATATATGACACTGCTTGTATATTGCACTTGTACACACAAGTAGATCGATTTTGGTCTTAAATGGCCATTTCGATCTTGACATTGTCTTAACAGACTTAACACGATTTCACCAAAAATGCTTTCAAGGACAATCAAGACGTGTTAAGAGAATTCAGTTCAGACAAGACAAATAAACTATCTTGTTTGGTTTGAAGAGTCTTAACAAGTCTTGATCGTCCTTCAAAATAACTTCTTGACATATTACTGAATATCTGAACAGATCTTGACAAATCAGTATTAAGACTGTTAAGACTATGTCAAGATCGAAATGGCCGTTTAAAACCAATATCTGTCTAGTAGTGACAAGGAATGAATTGATGAATAGGCTTACTTGAGACAATATCACTCACCTGTGACAATCTTTGTTAATTGGAGGTGTTCTTAATGCTTGTATTTATTCCTGTATACATGTAGTCTAAATCTCAAAATTGATTGCAGAAAAAAATCTAAACTATAACTCAAGCAAATTATATATGTCTTTATATAATGTAGGAAAACATTTCATATTAAAAAGGGTATATTATTTGTAAATAATTTTATCCATGGATAGAGATATTTACTATGAAAAATGTTGAAAACAATTTTTCAATGATTGCAAAGATAATAAAAATACACGCAAGTATACGAATGATGCAAATGAACTTTAAAGAGTTTGTAGTTTACCAGAAAACACCACAAAATACCCATATATTAACATTTTGGTATTATGATAAGTACACTTGTAGGTATGAACTTTATAAATTGATTTTTCAGCAGCTATTGTGTTTTCAAAACATTTTGTAAAAAACATTCCTTGAGAAGTTGACAATCCGAGTGAAACTGAAGAACCATAATTTTTTTCCATTGCATTATTATTATTTTTTTATCTCGCTTTATTTATTTGATGCTTTGTTAGTGTTATCCAGGCCTCTTCATCATGGTTTTGTGACATTTTTGAAAATAAAATGCTTTTATTTATAACATAAGTACTAAACATAAATGTAAATGGTGATTTTACATAAATGTAGAAATGGAACACAATTTTAGGAAAATAAGCTAAGAAAATAGTTTAAAGCAGACAAGATAAATAATAGAAAATAGATGAAAAAAAAGAAAATTTATCAGATGATGATAGATTTCCAATTTCTATTCAAAATTAAGAATATCGCAGCATGTCAAAGTTTCAGGCATAATGCATAATGTTAAGAATATTTTTTAAAGAATTTTTCATGCAAATTCAGACTGTCAAGAATATATCGATAAATTTTAAGACAAAAATAATATAATTAAGAATTTGTCGAGAAAAATTAAGCACAAAGTCAGACATTAAAGAATGTCGAGTAATTTTTCAGACAAAATCAGACAAAAAATGGTAAATTCAGACAGTTTGACTTTTCTGGTGTCAAAAACGAGAATAATAAATAATTATCAATACGAAAACAGCTGTAATTTGTGTATCAATTTCTATTGGATTTGTGACCACAAAATCTTTGAAAATTGCCTCCGAACAAATAATAATACTTTCACCAATCCTAGTAATTTGGACAAAAAATAACAACTGGCTTTAATTTGTGATCTAAGTTGGTGTTTTATTACTACGGTCTATTTGATGTATAATTTTGAATTTTTTCTAAACAATAAATAAATTTATTATTTATTTTTTCTTACAGCAGCAGAACTCAAAACCCTGTACAATTTGTGATTTGGAAGGAATTCAGTGACAAGAATGACAAAGACGATTTTTTGTCAATGATAGTCAAAGACTATACTAAAGAAGAGTTCAAAGATTTGATACTTGTCATTTAAAAAGCTAGACGACATGCAAAAGAGGATGGAAAAGATAATTTTGGGGCCAGAAAGTCAAAAGAACATAGAGGATTTACCACATATTTCAGAGTTCAATGGTCCGTCAACATTAAAGTTAATTAAGTTTTATTTCCAAGTTAATTTCTCAGATACTATTTATTCTTTGATCTTAGATTTATCTGCACTGAAGAGACATAAGTTGTCGAAATGCGCATATGCAGAAAATAAATTCACAGTAACTTCGGTATTGTTAGTCCCCGAGGGTATTCAACAACCCAGTTGTCAGTACTCCGGTCCTGACCCGAAAGCCGATTTTATTTCGAACCTTACAATATCTAAATTGTTGTAAGTGTTGTTGAAAGCTAAGGGGTATTTCCCTTATCCAAAGCTCTGTCCTAAGCTGATTTTGGCTTTACATTTGGTTCATATTGGTTATTTGTCCTCTATCAGTTTTTTACACATTTTTGAGTTTATAGTCTTCCAAACGTTTAGATTTTATCTGCAATGAAGAGACATAAGTTGTCGAAATGCGCATATGCAGAAAATAAATTTACAGTTACTTCGGTATTTAGTTATTCATTATACTAATCAACAAAAGAAACGTCCTCAATATATATTTCTGTTAGGGGTGATATAACAAAAATTACCGTTTTATATTTCGCATAAAAATAATTTTTATTCGTTACTTGCATATTTGATATGACAAACTTTAGTCGGTGCTAATGAGAGACATTTTACTAGGCGGTTGTCAAATTTTTTTTTGCAGAGTTCAGCATTATGACAATGGCGGTCGGAATTGAATTTTCATTATTTGCTGATAAAATCAATACATTATTCGTAATCTATCCAAAAAGACAAAAGTTTCCATAAAAAATAAGGTCAAGGTCGATTTCTTGTGTTTTGACGTTTTTCAGTTTGACGTCATAACTTCATCCGTATTCCCAAATTTTGTGTATTCGATGAAGTTCGGATAACTCAGTGATGATTTCTAAGACGTTAAAGTCTATTTTCACTTAAAATTAGGTCAAACTGCAACGAATACCCCAACAGGTCAAAACTGCCAGATCTTATTCAATAAGAGAGAGCCTCGTTTTCGAAAATTCGTTGAAGTATCGATTATTTTTAAAATGGCAAATTGTTTGTAATCATTCAATATGTCAATGTTGTTCTTGTTTGTCAAAAATATCCATTCGATTCTCTGCATTTGCTCATTTATGTCGTGATTCTATTAACCGGAAGTTTTTTTTTTTTTTTTTACCGGAAGTGTTCTTTTCAAGACTAAAATTAGAATCGAGTGTTGCTTAAGATTATAATCAATTAAAGAGAATAAAAATAATGCTTTTATTTTAAATTATATTCCACAAAAACATTAGTGGACGTTTCTTTTGTTGAATAGTATAGATCAATTTGACTTAAATTTTTCCTTGATTTATTAGTTGCATCTGATACTGAATAATTTGTCCAATTATCGCATGTCCAAAATTTTCATAAGTGAACTTTTGTAGGTACATCAGAATGGCTTTAAAATAGGTATGCAGCTTAAGCATGATCTGATATATTGTGTATGTAAATTTGCTAATGGTAGCTCATTTACAGTTCAACGGAATGATTGACATAGACATTTGATATTAGCTAGGATAGTATCAGGGCTAAGGAAAGTTGCGTTGGGTATCGTGGCTCGAAATGTTTAACGTCATGGTCAGATGATTATAAACAACAATATTTCGAAAATCTTATGTGACCATTACCCACCAGTTGAGCGATACGGGTTCACATGTAAGCCTCTGGTTCTACTACACATTTTAAATTTTTCAGGTGTACCACTTCCATAAAAAGAGAAGTTTGTAGAATGAACAAAGACAAATTGGAGCATGCATTATATTTCTTTTTTAATCCTGCTTTTCACCAGGTTTGAAAATTTTGCACTACTATACATCTGGTAGGGATAATGAACATTAGTCAAAAAAATGGTCAGTTGCAAAAATAAGATATGGATTGTATAAATACGGTTATTTTGAAGGAAATTAATAATGTGAAAACTAGGCTGATTTACTCTCAAATTTAATAAAATCCAAAGGACTTTATGTAAGTTTTGAGAGTAATAGTCTTTGATTAGGTCCATAAATGTTATAGAAATACTCTTTCACATGTACTACAATTGCGTCAACATTACAACTCTTAGAAATAACTTGCTTTTTTAGGAATTCCTAATATTATGTCATGAAACAAGTTTTAAACTTTTTAATTGCCATGCAAATGATTACTGAATTCTTATGTACTTACAATACTGTATTTATTACTTGAAGACTGTCTCAGGAGATATTCATAAGACAAGGTAATGGGACTTTTGTAACTTTTGTAAGGAATTGTAAATAGAAATTGCATATTTTGGTTTTACTTGAATGAGCTTTTAATACCCGCCTTTGCCACCACTGTAAAAAAATATTTATTATATTAGGATTAAGCACTCATTTTTAGGAAATTCTCTATGTATAAACTCCGGCAGCTCACTTGCAAACTGCGGTGTTTGTGAATGAGGTGGCAGAGTTTATATATACATAATTCCCTAAAAATCCTTATAATTCAAATTTTGCACTTTAAAAACTGCGTGATCTATGTTAATGATGTCTTTCTTTAGTGTACTATACTGTTAAGAAGCGAATTAATGGGCAAACGAAAATGTCGTTTGCTATTCACGACGTTGACCACTGAAAATGATTGTTACAATTACATATAAAATTATGATTTGTTGAAACACTGATTATTGGACGATTGAAATTTCAGAATAATAGTTTCATATACGAGACCTTATTAAAGATAAGGGATTCCTTCCATGAGTGTGAGAAATTTCGTCTTTTCCTGAGCGGGGTAAAAGAAAATTTCCCTCATAAGTGAAAAATATCTCTGTAAGATATAGAAAGCTATTTCAGTAAAATATACAAAAATTACAGCGATCAAACAAAAGAAAAGAAAAACTTGCCATTCCTTGTGGATTTTTCTTCTGTAAAATTGGAGAGGGGGTTATGAACCCACTAGAGATGAGGCAAGGGAATATGTTGCTCTTAGTGTTGCCTTTTTAAAACAATTGCCACTACTACGGCTGAAACAATTAAATTTTATGAATGGATGTGGGGGTGAGGAGGGGTAGCTTATTTGTGAGCATTACTGAAAACATAATTAAACTTATTTCTAATACTTGTACTTTCAGAGCTCACATGCAAAGACAAGATAAATGCTTTACACATTGCATTCAATATGCATTGAGTGATCCTTTTGATGAAAAATTTAGTGAATTATGTCATGATAATACCCATGACATAACATGTGATAGATGTGACCTGATTCCAAAAACCATTGAAAAAATTAAGAACCTGATGAAAAATTTGAAAGGTGAATACATGTTAATTGTCAGATCATCGTATAAATTTTACCAGAATTGAAATGTCTTGCAACAATGCTAATTTGGTGTCTTGGGAAAAGTGACAGTGTTAAATTTTAGTTTTTTTTAAGTTTGGCTTTTTTCAAAAAAAGTAAACTGAACTATTTATTGGAATTTTGGATATAAACACAGAGTTCTCTAATACGGTTAGCATATTTGTTTCAGTTGATTACATAAACATATCTTCGAGATGCACAGTTAAACAAAATGTTTGTTTCGCAGGCAAATGCATAAGGAGTTAATAACGAAAACATACTGATTATATGCATAGTTTGTTGGTATTAGGATTTGTATTAGGCCAAGCCTGTCGTATGAGCCAATAACACTATGAGTCACAACAGAGATGAGTAGTGATGCAGTTAGTTTACATGACAAGCGAGACCTTATAAAAATTCTCACACTAGCACACTATGCATGTTATAAGTAAACTTAAAATTGAAAGCAGAGCAAATAGTAAATATCAAATCAATACTTAGGAGAAAAGCAAAACTTGAAAGACTTATAAAAAGTACGGCATTGTCACCCACAATTTACACATCTGCATGCATCTACCGCAATACATTCTGTTCATTAACTTTCTAACACACTGTATTTTTTTAGAACATTTTATTTTTTTTTGTAATTTATGTATATCGGTGTGGCTTTTCAAGAAATAATTTTGGGGAGGCATTTAAATAAAAATCGGAATGCTTGTGGGTAAATTGGAGACTTGCACTGCAGAAAATCATAGAAAAAAAGAAATTCTGCCATAGCCCAAAGTGTTCATTTTAGCATTTTCTTCAAATGTGCCAAATAAAGTAAAATACATATATAAACACAGCTCAAATATCACAATATACAATTTTGTCCTTTTTTATGCCCCCATATCTATAATTGGAGGTGGGCATTTTCTCTTTGTCCTGTATGTCTGTTTGTCTGTTTGTGCGTCCGAAACTTTAACCCTGGCTAAAACTTTTTAACTATGTAAGATAGACTTGTATGCTACGTCTACTCAAGAGGAACATGAATATGAAAAAAGGGTCAGATCAAAGGTTAAGGTCACATTGGTTAAAAGAAGAGAAATTTGCTGTTTTCAGATATTTGACTGTAGAAACCTTATTATTTATTCTATTGAGACGGGAATTGTTCTATGTTATTGCTTATAAATTTGCACAACTGTAGTTTGTCGACATATTGTGGAAGCATTTACTGTTTGAGAAACAAGAGGCCAAAAGGGGACAAACAGAACAATATGAAATTTTTAATTTTTGTCAGATTATGCTGCATTATTGTCCTGTAGTTTTCATACAGCATGTTTAAACAGATACATTTCACAACAGAAACCATTTCAATAAACAAGATGCCCACTAACTTACCCTCATCTATGACATATTTTTAAAGGGGGTTTCATCTTTTTCAGAATAAAGGGATTGATTTGTGTGTTTTTATGGGAATAAACAACTTTTGAACCATGTAAAATATACTTTTCAAATACTTGGCAAGTGTATAGGTCTTGAAAAGAGGAACATAAATATGACAAAAAATATGTGAAAGGTCAAGGTCTTAGAGAGGTCAAATAGGGGTAAAATTGGGTATTTTCATATATTTTACAATAGAATCTTTCGGCAAATGTTCTCTTTAACAAACACATCTTGTTTATCTTTTGTTATCGTAAGTTTTTTTTTTTTAAATGAAATTCAAAGTTAGTGAAAAGGAGCTGGATTCTGTGTCAGTGAAAAAAAAGGAAATGTTTTTAACATATTTCTTAGCAACCATGAAACAAGCTTTAAAGTGGAAATTTCAATATTTTATTTATTTCCTAAACCTCTTGAAATTTTTTACTGACATTTTGACAACATTTATTATTCAAAAAATGCAATGCAAGTCCAGTTTAATATTTATTCATTTCATTATCTTTAGAAAAAAATATTTATGCAATTTCATGGACAGATGATGTACCAGATGACACTTCAGGTGATTCGGTTTGTGATGTTGAAAATGCGTATCAGAAGATTTCAGATTGGCAATGTCATGTATTTGGCACTGTTAACCAAGATTTGAGCAGTACTGCCTTCCTTGATTAACTAACAAATAACTAAATACCGAAGTTACTGTGAATTTAAATTCTGCATATGCGCATTTCGACAACTTATGTCTCTTCAGTGCATAGATGAGTTGAGGTAGTAACTACAAATTTCTACATATGGATGCTCTGACAACTTGCTTGTCTTCAGTGCATATGAAATCAAAACATTTGGAAGCCATAAACTAAAACTTGATAGAGAACAAATAACCAATAAAATGTAAGAATCTGGATATGTTACTATCTTAGTTGGCTAGTGGATATATTAGGACTATATTGCATACTCTAAATTCAAATGACGACAATCTTTCATTTGATACACCATATTGTGTATACCGAGTTTGGTTATTCTTGGCAAGATATTCACACATTTCATCTTGTTATTCCTGGTTCAAATGTGTGATTATAGCCAAGATGAGAAATCAATTTTGATTAAAAATTTTAAAGCCATAAAATGTTTATTTTAATGATATCAATAGACACATGATAGAGATAGAATATCCATATATTATTTTTTTCAGATTAGAACATATACTCATTGTTTGGAAGAGACTAAACAAGACTCTCAAGCTGTGGCAGTATTGTTGGAGCACACATTGAAGACAATCAAGGAACAGCTACCAAACATTGATTCTGCTTTTTTACGCGGTGATAATGCAGGCTGTTACCAATGTGGTGCTCTATGGTTTACAATTCCATCAATTAATGAGGCAACAGGTTGGTTTTTTAAGCTGCAGTTACATTAGCCTACCGTGTTTGGAAATAGCATGTAAACTACTACTTTTCAGCAGTTTCGTGTATAAAATAGAAGATACCAAACAAACTGTATGAAGATGGAGCAGCAAGCTATTAGGTATGAGAAAAGCTCACTTTTGATGGCTTCGTTGCGACTTCAAGATGATAAACTTAAATAAAAAGCCTTCCATTGTTTGGTTCAACCATGTGTTCTTAGAGATTACTCGTGTGCATTTACTCCATATCCTTTCATTGTTTATTTTGAAAAGCAGAAAAAAAAACACTATGAACAGTGAACACAGTGAAAGTCACTAAAAAGACACAATGATAAACCAAAAAGACCACCACAAAGGGAAAGGCCAAAAACTAAAGGTAAAGGCAATTCCAACACATTAATCATGTTCTCCTGAAAGGTATGTTTAACCTGTTTTGCATTTGAAACTTATCTTATCATCCTTTCCCATAGTTATAACAGGCTGCCTTTCCGCAAAAGCCATATCAAGATTACCGGATATATCAAGGGTTGACCTGGATATATCAAACGATGCTCCCAACATTTCAAAGGCAATTACTCTTTTTACAGCTTTCACACAAAACCAAACAGATAAAATAAACATCTACTGAATTTGCTGTTTCTGATTAGGTTTTCAAAACAGAATCATAATTACACAAATATATAAACAAAACATTAGAAAAATCATAGAAACTCTGTCGTTGATTTATTCCGAAGAGATTTGAACTTTTAGCAATTTAGTTTCCATATTTTTTCAAATACCTTGTTTGTATATTTCTGTATTGATGACCATAATTTGTTTACAGAATTAAAAGTAAATAAATAAAAAAAACAATACATGCACATTCTTTATTTAATTAAGATTTATTTATTGTGAAAAAAACATTAAAAGGATATTTCTTGTCGAACATTGGTAGAACTTCCATAAGTACTCCAGGTCAAACTCTTGATATGTTTGAATCAACCGGATATGGCTTTTGTGGCAGTACCCTGCATGCTGAAGTAGGCGCAGGGAAAGACAATAATTTCCAATAAATGGCCGTCAAGAGCCCGACCACATATACATATCACACAGAAGTTAAAAAAAGTGTTGTGTCAGAGTACCTTTGTGACAAGCTGACTGTAAAATAATAAGAAAAAACTCACGATGGTGATTGTAAAACTTCTGTAGTGATGACAACAATTATACTTTGCATCAACAGTTCATTTGGAATTTCTAAAAAAGTTGAATTCAAGCTAATGACAAAGAAAATCATCGGACACCATTTGTAGCTTATATGGATTTGGAGCTAATCAGAAAAGAAAAATTACTATTTTGAAGGTGAAATTCCTTACTGGTTGAGTCTTGTTATCTATCTATTGCATGAAATGATAAAAGCATAAAATAACTATAGAGTGATTAGAAACTTCTTTATTTCAGGAATTACAGTAAAAAGATATGATTTTAGCGAGAGTCAGAGTGGCAAATTATACTGCGATGTAAAAACTGCACACAATCGCTCCAAAATTCGAAATAGTGTTGATGAGGGGAAAACTGTTTTGTGCGCCGGTGATATGAAGACGGCCATTGATAATTGTCGAGGACTGACTGGATGCCAAGCAGCCCTGTAGAGATCACCAGTACTTCAAATTTAACATCAAAAGTGACAGACTTGATGAAAGGAATATCAAAGATTTCAAATGTAAAGTTCACAAATGATGGAAAACTGACTGTTTTGAAGGCATATAGAAGAGGAACTAGGAGATCAGTTCCAGCTTTGTCAAGAAAAGGGAATGAAAGGTTTGTGATTATCGGAAACAAGTCGTGTAGATCAGTTATCATATTGGGTAATTATTTACTTTACATTAAAAGCATTTGTATTGTTCATGACCCCTTTTACCTGACAATTTAAGAATCATTTAGGGCTTTTCAAGGTAAAAAATGTACAAGGGATAGGAACGCAAGTCTAAATTTAGGTTACCAGCACTATAATTTAAGTTTTTATGGTGAGGGGTATAACAATTATATGTAAATACTATATGCTATTAAGGGAATCTTCACCGGGGATACGGGCTCATATTCCCTGTCTGTGTTTATATCCCCTGAGTTATCAGGCAAGGGATATAGGACAGAGACAGGGAATATGAACCGGTATCCCTGTGAAGCCTAAATAACATATCAAATTGCAGGATTCACCTGGATATTTTACTTCAACACAATTTATATATTTATCGAATTTCCTTTGTTTGCTTTCTTAGCAGTGATATATTTGTTTCTGTGAGACACATATAACGCCCTCACAAAAATACATGTTTTTTGACTGTGTACCCTCTATGTCTATAACAAAAAAGACTAAGTTCAACAAAGTATATATTTTTTTATGGAATTGTACGAAAATAAAAATCAATACCGAAGGTACATGCATGACTGTATGTACAAATGATCTCCCAAATGAAGACTTCTTACCATAAAAATTGAAGGAGAAACAGCCCAGTCATGTAATGTATCCTCTGCAGACACTCAGAAAGACAGGGGTAAAAAATATGCACTAAACTTTTTTGTTGTGGGGCATAACATAACGTTGATGAATTATCTCCCCTGAAAGTTTTGAAACAGCAGCATTTTACTTCATGCACATCTTCGGGTTTTAATGAGCAACTAAAAAGGACATGCTCTGACAAGGTATGACCCATTTTTTCCATTAAAAAAATATTCAAAATGGCGAATTATCTTCTCTTCCAAATTTCAAATGGCAGCCACGTATCTTGCATATGTTAAATTTCCTTTCAAAATGTCTAAGGAGATTATATTTTTTTCTTTCCACATCACTCAAAATTGAAGCTGAAATTAAGAGCATACAAATGTAGAAGGGTGTCAGATGATGGTACACTCTCTTATCCGGTAGGATTTTCTGAGGTTTTCAGATCATTTACTACCATGTATGGTCATTGCTTAGTTGGTAAACACAAATACCAACTATGAAAAACGTCAACATTTGATGACGTAAAACTACGATGGTATAACACCTGCATGAATTTGACAGAGAGAGTTGCTAAGCTACAACTTTCCTATGATTATACTTTTTCAGAGTAATCCTCAACAAAAGTCGGAGAAAAAGGAAAGAAAACATGTGCGTTTTCGCGAAAAGGTCAAACAATATTTGAGGGAAATATTCGAGGACGGTGAAACAACTGGAAACAAAATGAATTCAAGTGCAATATGCAGAAACATGAGGCTTATGCATGAGGATTTTCATAGAAAGTTCATTCCTCGGGAATATTTGGAACCTTCCCAGATAAAATCTTATTTTTCTACATTAGCTTCTGGAAAGAACATTTCAAGTAAAGCAGCAGATGACATTAACAGTGCCATTGCTTAGATTGAAAAACTTGAAGCTATAGAAGAAGTTACATCATTGCTTTCTTGAACACCTTTGAACTCTTCCATTCCCATTTCAATCGTACTTTTTTAGTTTGTCAGGTCATGCAAAATAAATAGATTGTTTCTAAAGCCTTCCCTGCATCAGTGAAAATGTTGCAAGTCAAAACAATTTATTTGACATTTACAATTAGAATTTTTTTTTTATATTTTGATTCGTCTAAAAATCTGCAAAACATAATTATTAATACCTACGTTTCCTTCTCCTTTCTCAAAGCAAAATATATGATAACCCTTTGAGTATTCAAGTCCTTGTCAAGGACATACTGAAAACAAACCTAACAATTTTAAGTTTGAAAGATCAGAAAAATGTCTACATTTCTCAAGAAAGAAGTGCTGGAAGATTATCGACAAAGCATGTACTTGCTCGATCTGTTTTCCAAAATAATAAAGAAATAACAAATTAAAAACTACCAGACCGAATCAATATAGAAACTGCAGGGCTTGAGAAACAATTTGTTTTTGAATGACCTAATATTTCACATGTATATGTGAAGGAAGACAAGTTTATTGAATTATCAGTTATACTCATGATTGTGCTTATTTGTTGACTTATTTATTGATTATTCGCTAAAATGCACATGTCCTCTTCTCATTGCTATCAAACTTATTTATAATCTATGTTTTTACAAAACTTTCACCAATAGAAACTTATTGCAACCGAACTTGGCCAAAATGGTTTTAGGTGGTCCACTGCAATAAAAATGTCTCTGGATAACTCTTATCCAGATGGTCTTTGGTGAATTTACATCAAAATTGGACTCTTTGGTAAAAACATTCAAAAATCTTCTCTGAAATTGCTTTGCTAGTTCCATAGAAAGAAACTTGGTTACAATAGTCTGTAATACGGTCCCTGCAAAACATGTGTTTTTATTCCTTGCCCGCTGATGATACGTTACATAGCATTTCGCCTGTATGTCAGTTACAAAGCCCATGTACATTTGGAACTAGAAGTCATAGATAGATAAGCTTTTGTCCAAATATGCATCTTGAGGATGGTATAAAATTTTGGTTAGCCTGACCTACATTTTATGCATTTAGGTTTGTTTTTCGTTTACATAACCAATATGCAACTTCATTGCTAGTTTCAGCTGACGAAACTGACTTTTTGGGTCAAAAACAAATTGGTAAGGTGATAAGTTGTTGTTTCTGACTGCTTCTTTTCAGAGTTCAAGTTAAACCTTATCCAAGGTGGAAGCAAAATTTATATATCAGAAAGTATGAAAAACAGATTCAAAGCTCTGAAACTGCTGGACCAACATGATCATTTGAAGCAAATTTTGCCACAATAGTCATTAGGTGTCTTCCACAGTTGTTTGCAATGATTGAAATTGCCTTTGTATAATCAAAATTAAAAGCAAAATCTATGCATGCCTTCTTTAAAGTTTCCATAGGTAACTTAATAAAAAACATACGTTGACAGATTGCTATCAAGCCAATTTCAACCATTTCCAATTATCATTAGTTTGCTTGTTTACAAAAAGAAACTGTTATTTATATATATGGTCATATCTTCAAAACGGCCAGACCGCATATTGTATGTTGCATGCACATTCTTTTTGTATGTTCAACCTTTAGATTGTCCGTTCTGTAAATATAAGCATGTTTGTCCATTAAAATAAGGTGTTTGTCTATCAAAATGTTGTGGATATCTATAATATTAAATTTAATAACTTACTTAAGTCTGCAAAAACAATGTAGTTTATTTCTTAAAATTGACGTACACTTAATATCAAACTTATCAAAGATGCCAAATTTTAAGAGGTATATCTCTCGTAAATTTTGTAACAGATTACCAATCAAGATATAACTGATCTTAACCTAATACGAATTTCACGAAAACAGTTGACAATTGTTATGCCATCATACTAACATTTTTTTTAAATTACAAGTCCAACACAACCATTATGAAGGCATTAATGAGATGCCCAATACAAACACAACTAAAATTGCGGTTTTTAAAGATGATTATTTCAGGGGTTCATCCTTAGCCCTTTTTAATAATAATAAAAACCTTTTACACGATATTTTCAATAAATATTGTATCACATTCTCAGACCTTACCGTATAAGCTAGTATCTGCAACAGCCAGGGGGTAAAATTTTTTATTGTCTTGATATTGAACTTTGTTCTTTATTTAAAAAAAATGTTCTGCCTTGTCTGCCTCGGTTTTCTGAACCAATTGACGGCTTTGTCCTGTTACATCATTTCATGGAATTTTAATTAAGCTTATTATGTTCTTGTCACATGCTACATTTCTAAAATTTCTAGAGCAGGAGTTACTGTTATTGAATATAGTTAAGGATTTTTGACTGAGTCTGTTGAGAGCAAATTAAATCATGTGATATTAACACAAAAAGACTTTACTATGAGGTATGAGCAAAGCTCATTGTTGAAGGCCTAATTGTGACTTAAAGACTTTTAAAATGAAAGCGTTTCTTTGCTTGTTTTTACCATGTATTTGTAGAAACTCTGTCTCATTTTCATTTACTCCATATCCATCATTTACCAATTATGACTGGAGTTTGTCTCTCCTGCAGTGTGGAGTCCGTAAAAAGATGCCCCGTGCGAGAGATGTATGCTCTCTATATGATTCATTTATGGTGTACTTATGCGTGACAGAATTTCTGATATGGATATACTATTCATATTTTCAAATTTTGGCAGTAATTGTAAGAGCATTTTGACAGTTTAATTTATGTTTGGTAACAATCCCGCACCCTTGACAAATGAAGTCATGGATGAAGCGTTGCTCACAATTAGCAAACAATTCCGCTCAAACCGATGCTTTGGACCGTCTTGAACTTACTTTCAGGTATGACCAAAGCTCATTGGTAAAGGATTCATGTTGACTTCAAGATGAAGAACCACAATAAAAGCGTTCTGCCTTTGCTTGTTTTTTTTTTACCGTGTATTTGTAGATAAATAATCTCATGTGCATTTACTCCTTATACTTTCATTCACCATTTAACACTACCAACTCCAAATAGTATTAATAACATGTACGAACTCCGTCAAATCAGTTTCATGGACAAAATCAAAATGACATTAGCTGTCTGAATATTTATTCCGAAGTGAAATGTTAGCTGTGGCTTCTATAAGAGAAAAAATCGAACATTTTAGTAAAAAAATGTAGGTTTCATTTAAATAAAACTTACTCCATATGAAAATTAACATTTTGAAGGATATTCAACAAAATGTATTTTTCGTCTAGGTGCAGTTGACATTCAAAACATCTAATGGCAACGGATGATAGGGATTGTAAGAGCGTTTTTCCAGTTTATTTTATGTTTATTGACAATCCCGCATTGATGACCAGAAACGACATGGATGCAGCGTTGTTCGACAATTGGCAAAGAATTCCGCTCAAACTGGTTAGGTGCAATCTTCGATTAACTATGAGGTATAAGCAAAACGCATTGTCGAGGGCCTCGTGGTGATTTCAAGATCAAGAACAAAAATAAAAGCGTTTTTGCATTGCTTGTCGTAACAATGTATTTGTAGAGACTTTTTATCATGTGCATTTACTCCATATCGCTTCATTCATCTATTGCATCATCATGGTAGACAACTATATTTTGGAATATGAACAAGTTTGCAACCATTATATCAGAACCTGGTGTTTTTCATGCCTTAAATTTGAATCATTTTATCAAAAACCTTATATCTTTGCTTTCTTGTCTTTGATATTACCTTGATTTTTTTTTTCTATTAAGCTTCTCTTTTCTTCTGTTAGTATTTTGCTTAGTATCCACTGTTATGTTACTTTAGCGATTCGATTTATTTTTTTTTTTTGGTAAAGTGCATGATGTCAAAAATATAACTCATTGAATTATGTTTTAATTACTTTTTGTCTCATTCTTTCCTTTCCAAAGACAATGGTTTTAGAAATTCAAGCACTTAAATTGTTATTGCTTTTTTAAAAATACGAAGTGAAAGAAAATATTAAAGTTCATAACGGGGTTTATTTTACAATGGACTGATATCTTTCAAACAATAAAATTGTTTGCCAAAACAGGTAGCTTTCGCTTGATTTTCTAGAGTGTTAATGAACTTTGCTAAGTGCAGACTTCCTTTCAAGCAGTGCATAGATATCATTATTCTTTGCTTTTGCTTTGTATGCATTGGTTGGCTCATAGTGTATTTTGCCCTCTCAAAGCATCAATGTAGTTTAAACGCACAATAATTTTACTTTAAATTTTCTATACTGCACAAATAATCAATTTCATTTAAAAATATTTTTCGTAAAGTAATTGTACTTTTCCGAATTTAAAAAATAAATGAAAGTCTAATCCTTAATTTAATTTTAGATTTGATGCCAGTTTATTGCCAGGCTATTGGATACATTAAGTCACACATTTACACTCGATTTAATTTCAAGTAAATCTACCGTTATATGAATTTAACATCAAATTAATCTTGGAATATACTGTGTATAAAGCACTGAAAATGAAATTGAATTTGGACTTTACTGTGCACATGAAATTCTTAAATAGATATTTAATCCTAATTTTCTTTCTGGAAAAAGGCTAATGTATTCATGTTTTACCTCACTCGCATATGCAGAAAGTAAATTCACAGTGACTTCGGTATTTAGTTATTTGTTACCACTGGGTCGATGCCACTGCTGGTGGACTGTTAGTCCCCGAGGGTATTCACCAGCCCAGTAGTCAGTACTTCGGTGCTGACCCGAAAGCCGATTATTTTTGAAACCTTCCAATATCTAAAATTTGTAAATTGTATTAAAATCTAAGGAGTATATCCCTCATGCGAAGCTCTGTCCTTAGCTGATTTTGGCTTAAAATTTAGATCACTTTGGATACTTGTTCTCTATCAGCTTTTTAACATCTTTGAGTTTATGGTTTTCCAAAAGTTTAGATTTTATCTGCACTGATGAGACATAAGTTGTCGAAATGCGCATATGCAGAAAGTAAATTCACAGTGACTTCGGTATTTAGTTATTTGTGTGTTTGTGTTTGTCGGATGAAAAAGGTAAGGAAACAACGGAAGAAGGGAGAAAGGGACTGGACAAATGAACTGTATATTTCACACTTATTGGTTATGGAAGAGCTTATTTCTAAACAGGGACGTTGTCACAGAAACAGCTGAGTCATGGATATGTTCAAACGTTGTTACTTTCCTCAATTAAGAAATGTTATGGCCGTAAAGGCGACGTCAGGGATAGATATGATATATCAGTGGTTTTGACTCCTGGATTGACCCAAAGACAATGTGCCTGATGCTCTATAGAAACAAGTGCAAGGCTAACCGTCCGGAACAATTGATGTCACCCTCTTTTTTTATGGGTTTACATTTTAAGCCGTATTTAACATTCTATGTACATTTCATTTGAGAAAGACGTTAATCTTCCAGGAAATAAATAAGCCAAAGGGTGTCCACATTGGAAGACATATATTATGAACAATATCAACAAAACTGTTTTAAAAAGGTGTTGCTTCATAGTTTGACCACTGCTGCTTCAAAGAATAAATTTTAATTTAAATCAATCAGTGTCCTATGATTAGTATGTTCTAACTGGTGGCCATCTTGACTGAGAAAGGCACATACAATTCGCAAACTTTGCAAAAGACCTACCAAGGATTTGAGTGACTTAGAATGAATCTAATTAAGCCAAGTTGTTTCATCAAGAGATTGAATAGATGTCACATAAGTTTCCTATTTAAAAGAATGTTCGTCACACTTATGAGGTACGAACAGGTAAATCCGATTGGCTCAGTGATTTCAGAAGATTTCGGGTATTTACCGTAGAATCCCTACGTTAAACTATGTTAACCACTGGTCATCTTCGATAAGGTGCGGCAAAACCGGACACAAACTTATATGGGTTGTTTGGGCTAAATTTTGTTGCCATCGACAGAATAGTTTTAAAGAGATGTTTGAAATTTTCTCTTCGGATACAATTTTAAAATATAATCCCACATTGTGGCCATCTTGAAAAGAGTATGACAATAAACAAATATTGAAAAATAGAACACATTTGAATATATTCTCCGAAGGATCCAATGTTTAACTCTGTTCCCCGTTGGCACCCATTTTCCATTATTGCCTACACCTGAAAAAATAACTTTATTAAGGGTACAATGCAAGAGCTTTGAAAATTTCCTTGAGGGCCGAATGTTCAACTAAGGTTCGTGATTGTTGAAAATGGGTATAGCATGTATTTAAAAAAAAAAACAGCTTTTATAGATATCCACCGAAGGAAGCTAGTAGACAAGAGTCACTACAAATAAAGAAGCACTATTTTTTATAGTTCTATTTTCGAGGTCTGTCAAACATTGGCGTATTGAAATAATGTAGTGCCCCCAGACAATATTATGGCTTTCACATTTAACACAACCTGGGCACACAGAAGCTATAGTTAGTCGTCATATAAGCGGGAGGTTGATACATCATTAAACCTGGTTTAACCCACCATTTTATATATAAAATGCCCGTTCAAAGTCGGGAATATTACGACTTGCTAAAAATATTCTGTGTTGGATTGCGTTTCCCTGATTCAGTAGAATGTTATATGGATTTTCCCTACTGGTCTCTTCCTCTGATCGATTCGGACTTTTGTTGTCACTTTTATTTGTTCTAACTAGCATTGACTTTAAAAGAAGGATATGTGAATGTGATTTTCCATAGTAACAGTGTTAAACTATGGGCATAAAATAAAGCTGAAAAACTAGATTCTTCAATGGGCGATCCGTTGACGATTCTGACAAAATTTTGTTCCAAATGTCCCATTAGTTTCAGAGAAAAATATCTTTGAATGAAAATTTAAATTTGCGCAAGACAGAACGATGGGCAACGGACTTAAAGTGATTGCAACAGCTCACCGTAGGTATAGCCAGGTAAGCTGAAGAGATTTGGCCTCCCATTAAACGGAAGCATGACACAAACGGTTGCTTATTTAGGTATCTGAAAGCAATATATTGTCTCCATTTCCTATTTTTGTCTCGATAAGCCTAGGTTATGCTCAATTATTACAGTTGCAATATAATCACAACAGACTTTTTACCGCCATCATGAATTGACATAAAAAAATAACGGCTGTAGTATACCAAAAGAACAATGGAGTGAAATTTACAAAATTCGAAGTACAAAGACATGGCCAACCAAAGAACACGGAAAACAATGACTCTAGACATAAAACAATGACGTTAGACAGATACAAAGCACAAAAAAAGAAATCACAACATTCAAAAGAAAGGCACTTTTGGTGTGAACTCCAGTGAAATTGAGAATGACACCAGGTGCTCTTGAAGGGTAAGCATGTCGATGTCCTGCTCTGTTAACAGCACCCGTCACACTGTTAGTGAAACAATCCAGGAAATGTCAAAGTCGTTAGTCAAATCCGGGAAGACGTGAATCTAGCTGAAAATGTCCGCTTTCAATTGTGATACTGACACGTCATATCTTTAAATGATGTTATTGTGGTGACCATTATTATTCCACAAATTGGAGTATTGATCTCATAGTTCTTCAACGCGAAGTGACATATCATTTTGATTTTATGTTTTAGAATTTCCACTTTCTGTATTCTTTTGCTGATTAATTCAGACAACCGCGTATGTAAGCTATTATGTAGATTAATATTAATGACAGTTTTTAGTAAAATAAAAATCATGTAATTTAATTAGATACATGAGAAATATAATAATAAACATACATTTGAACTTGCATCTAACAAAAACAAAATGTTGCAAGACTAACCACTATATTTTTTACCTACTATACCACCATCATTATAACATTAACATTACAAACATGTAGAAATAATTTGTACTCAAAGTTTTGTTTCATTTGTACAGCAGAAGGCTCTCAAGTCTCTATACTTTGAATACTAACTAAACATCTAATGAGTGAATGCATATTGTTGTTTCATTTTTCCGTTTGGCATAAATCTGTATCGCAAATGAAATAACATTATTTATAATTATGCTGAGAGTGTTCGTCTTGAACGGCAAGAAAAAATAAAATACGCGATCGTTCACTAAAAAAGTATCAACATATCTACAAAAGTGGGTCATAACATTATCAGACACCAATGTTTAATATATGAAGTAATTTCTTAAGTAAAACGAGAATCATGTAATTTGGCCGGGTATTTGAAAAAAAGAATATTAATATCTACCATCATTAACCAAATCACACAAAACTAACATCCACACTATCACGGCTACTGCGTCGCCATTACAAAGGATGGAAGATGAGTTGTATTTTATGCTTTGCTTCAATTCTCCAGCAGAAAACA
>MJUU01056618.1:68307-89658 GCA_002080025.1 Modiolus philippinarum
CTCAGTCATATATATATATATATATATATATATATATATAATAAAAAATAAGAATAATGTAATTCGATTAGCTATATAACAAAATAGGAAAAGATAATTAGATATATTGAAAGACTTTGATATGAATCAAGACTTGATATCTCAACAGCAAAATCTTCCAAGACATACTACTTAAAATAATCACAATGCAAACATGTACAAATAAGTTGTATCACAGCTTTGTTACAGTTCTTCAGCATACTCTCTTATACAACAAATGATCACATTTTGTGGTTCATGATTCTAATTAAATATTTTCATGATGTTATACTGTATGTAACACTGTTTCCACCGACGTTTATAATGTCAGGCAAAATATGCTCCGAAGTTATATACCGGAGATCCGTTGTTTGTTTCGATCACCACTTTTGATTTATCAAGAAGACCATAAACTAGGGTATCTTACTGCTCGTTTTCCATCATCTAAGTTAAGAAATGAGTTGTAATGAAATGTTAAAAAAATAGCAGTCACCTTCTTTTTTTATAATTAATACCCTCCTCAATCATGTGCTATAAAGATATTTATATTTAAGTATACACCTATATATAATTTTGCAATATTTGTAATATTTGAAGGAACACATTAACAACGAATACTGGGCAAACTCGAAGAAATCAGAAATTTTAAAATCAAAAATACTAAAACACGACAATTCTGTTTTAACTATAACATTTTGATAATAGTTTTGTTGTTTAATTTTTATGTTATTCTGAAGCAATGTTTTTCTGTGAATCTTTGTAAATATATCACATCCGTCTTTGTAGAAGATAAAAATTCATTAGATGCCATCCCTTTGTGAAATAAAGTGTTGGGAGTACAACTTATTAGAGATGCGTAACATATTCATATAGCATATATCTTTTGAGACACACTGACACTAAATTTCTCTTCAAAATCCCAGATTTTTGTCTGAAGAGACTAAAAATCTTTCAAGATAATATTTTTGTAGTACTTTAAACCGAACATATTTGAATTAATTCATTATTTTTTTGGTATGGAAATGACAAGGGTGTTTTTTTTTCTTAATTTAATTGATCATTAATTTAATATTTAACGTAGGAATATATTCTAAACTATTATTTGATGACACAAAATGTGTAGCAAAATTTTTCTGCTCCGATGTTGAAAGGTATTTTGTGAGAAAACAATTAAGTTAGTAGAAAATCAGATTAAGTTCAAATTAAATTATTTATTTACAATATGATATATTCTATACCTAAAATCATCGATGTGGAAATTGTTTGAGTATGTGACCTAATTATACATAACCATTTGCTGTTATAATCAAACGACATTTATAAAAACATATTCATACAAAGATATTGAAGCAAATTGTGATTGATAATGTATAGCTTATGCTTATTTATAAATATGTATGTAATAGCATCTATAGTTATTATTGGTTTCCTGAAATTGTAAACATGCATTGTTGTATAAACAACTTCTCAGTGTATCAACCCAAACATAAGTCTGTTTTTATAATAAAATGTCCCAAATTTCGAATTTGATTGCCAAATTCTGACATCTTTGTAAAGCGTATTTGCCATCAGTTGATTTCGCCTGTTTGCGCTGCGAGGAGTGACGAAAATGTTCCTTCAGTATGGAAGCATTTCCAAACCAAAAGTAAACAATATTTGTTTACTTCTATGGATGACTATAGAACACGAATACATCCACCGGTCAATTCAATGTATCGTTACATTGCTATGGGTAAAGAAATTCCCCTTTAGTACTCGAGTCTTGAAAATATCACAATAACAGAAAATATTATTTATACCAGTACCATTATTTAATTTGATATATTTTCATAAGCATGTCTAATACATAGAGATTATTATATCGCATATATCGGGCTAATATGGATGTGTCGGGATGATATGGGATATGATATGAAAAATGTCATATCATAATTTATTTATCATATATACTTCAACAATTGACCAATTTTACTCTTCTTTATTTCATATAATCTGAAATCATGAAAAACAAAAGTATTCATCTGTAAAATGTTGTAATTCAGTCATTGTGGTTTCCAATGGAATATTTGTTTCAAAGAGAGCATGTTGGCTTCATTTTGGACATCATATCTAAATTTACAATTACTTCGGCATTTTGTATCTGGTATGTTTAACTACAAATTCAATGTAGACCACTCGCTATTTACTTAAATAAAACTCATGCAGGGGGTCTAACCTAATTGGTTGGAGAAGTCCTAATTTTTTGGAGCAAAATCGTGTGTGGATGTGTGGATCAGTTAAAGTTACTTACTGTAGAATGTTTAAATTGATAAAACTTTTACCTTTCAGCAATTAATAGATCAACCCATCCTTTTCAGTCAATACTTGTTCAAAATATATAAGATTTCAAAAGTTATTGAATAAAAACATCAACGACCTATCTACATTTTGAACTTCCGCGATATTTACGAAACATGTTTTCTTACATAACTTTTGAAATCTTTATATTTCAAATAAGTATTGAATGGAAAGGATTGAATTATACAAACTATTGCCGAAAGGGATCATTTTTAATCGATCGCTAAAATGCTCTTCATAACCAAAATTTATGCAGAAACGATTTTGCTCCAACCAAATAAGGTTGGCTCCTGTTTTGCGCATAGCCGGGGAAAAGGCTTTTGCCAGCTAACTTTTTTTCATTTCAACAGATAGTTCCCTATTGTTAGGAGTTTCATTGAACAGACAGGATATTTTCCAACAGAAAATACAGTTAATGGGAATGTATTTCCCACCATTAAATATTATAAAGATAATTTGTGCTGAAAGTTGTAGGTCTAAATAAATTGCTTTGCAATATTTTAACACAAGAACTTGTAAATGAGATTATGGTGTTGTCATAGCTGATGAACACTACTACACTTACATGTATTATCAATGCTTATATTTGTGGAAAGGGACCTCGAATAGTTCAAAATTGAATTAAGATGTACTTCTTGCTTTAACTATGCTAACACTAGTATTTTTCTTCACAAAACGACAAAAGTATTTTCATAACAACGAGGGTCATTAACTGGAACTTCTTCATAATAGTGAGAAACTTGTGACGGATGTAGGCTCAAAATCCAAAAAAAAAATGTTTTTTTTGACTTGCTTGTTCTCAGTAAATAAATAAATTGATTCATAACTTGAGCCAGTAAATTATCCTGAAATTAGTGAATCTTTGTTAATTCCATGAAGTGGTAAACCCGTCAGTCGCCATTTTGAAAAATCCATATTTTACCCCATGTAATACGGATTTCATATTACACGGCCGTGTAATATGGATTTCATATTACACCCCTGAAGATATGACTGGCTTAATTCGTTCTTTATGACACATGCAAAAAGACACATATCTTGAGTAAGTATGTGATAAATGATTATATTGTATACGTTTTGTTGCTTAAATAACTGATTTCAAACCTTAGTACGGTGCTACATAGTTGTGACCTTTGATTCCAAAAGTGTCAAACTTGATGAAAACAATGTTTATGATAATTATATTAAGATGGATATGTTCATTCCATTAGCCAAATTAAACAATTAAAATTACCTGTTTGTATGTTTAATTTCAAGTATTGAAAAACTATGACATGCAAGGATAAAAGTGAATAATTTACGTTCCTATCAAAATAATTAAACTTTTACAATAAGGAAATTGAAATATGAAAATTCAGATTTAAAGATTACACAAAATGTCACATTAATAAAACAGAAATGAGAAATGAAAATTTTATACCGGATATTTGCTGATTGAAGTCTGAACTTGATAGTTTAAAAACGAGAAGAGTTTCACATCGTCTGTACATCAGATCAGTAAACAAATTCTTATACGATGTTATGCATGTTCAAATGAATAACAAATAAACCGCAGAAATTATAAATGTGGAATACATGGAAATATAAGGAACACAAACAGACGAAGTAACTGACAAAGAAAAACAAATATAATTTATGTCATACAATGCCTAAGCAAATCTCTGGATCAGTAGCTTTTGGTTTCCAATTGTATCCCTAAGTATACAGACTCAGATATACAATTGGAAACTATTGAGAATTAAAATATGTTACAAGTTTATCTATGTTGTAGGTCCATATTATTTCATGTGCAGTTGCATTGTTATAGGTACAACTCAAATCTTTACCTAGTTTATGGCCCTGGTCCCTTAGTCAAACATGAACGATCACTTAAGTTTTTAGCAAGCAGTTTATATAGCCTGTACCAGTAGTATATGACATGATGTTGCGGCTTGAGGAGTATGTATATAACCAAATTACACCCGGATGGTGGCCATGGCGTCTCAGTTTAGAATGAACAATCACTTAAAGTTTAAAGACAGCAGCCAGTTTGTATAAACTGTTCTTTCCTATCCACTTGATATTTGACATGCATTTGCTTGTAAAGGAGTACATAAGGATTCCATGCATTTGCTTGTTAAGGAGTTCATACGGATTCCAAACCCAAATGGTGGCCCTGGCCCCTAAGTTAAGTATGAATGATCATTTTAAAGTTTTTAGCTAGCAGTTTGTACGGCCTGTACTAGTAGTCCTATAAAACATACCTATTCCACGCCCAGAGAGAGACCTGGCTTCTTAGTCATGTATGAACAACCCCTTAAGATTTTGCAAACAGTTAACAGTGCAAGGCGTGGGCTAGAAATATCCTGTGTCCACAGTTTCTGATAGGTAATGAATACTTTTTACCTCTTTTGGATTGTGGATTCTAAATTATTATTTGCTTCTAATGCTGCTGATGAGAGGTTAATCCTCGAAACACATATACATCATAATGAAATTACTGCTTATTATGCAATTTGGGCATTTTTGTAATTTAGTATCAGTTTACTCTATATTATCACATGTAAGAAACTAACAACCAGTTGAAATTCTGGAATGTAGTTAAAATAATATTCTTTTTTTTTATAATAGCCGTAAAATTTAATTATACCACAATTCAAGAATCTGATTATACCAAAGTATTCAACGGATGATCGAACAGCGCACTAATTTACGAATATGCGCTGCGCATAAGTGAATCAAAGCATTTTTTTATCATGAGTTGAATATTTTCAATAGATATAATTTAAATCTAGTTATTGTTTTTATTATATAGATCTTCTTATATATTTATCGGTTCAATTAAAGAATATTTTAAACTTATTAACTACTTTTTAATCTGCTACACTTTGCTTGAGAACAGCATTGACAACTTCTATTGTGATGTCACTTCCTTGAGTGAAATTATGGGAAATAATTTCACAGTTAATAATCAATTTTATTTCACTGGTATATACATAGTATGTATCCCAAGAGAAAAGGGGAGATAGGCTGTATCTCACAAATGAAGGCTAAGATATCATGTCCGTCCCGAAGCTTGCCGAGGGATGCTAAAAGATGTCTTAGCCTGAGAGTTTGAGAGTAGTCTATATCATCTTTCAAGAGGGGATGATACTTTTCTTGTATTAATGCTCTGAAATTAATTTCACAACCACGATAAGCTTTGACTTTCACAAAGAAATATCAACAACATTTCCAGAAAAAAGATGATGTCACAATTGGTTTACTTGTACTGAAGCTGGATAGAAACCGCTTTTTCAGCAATTTCTTTGGTGAACAATTTAAAATCCCTGTTTCAATGTAACTCACATAACTTGCTGTTCATGATAAATTATTGGTTGAAAGGTACATATTTATTCTTCAGTAAGAATATTAAATCACACAACAAATCATACTGTATAAATCTCATGACAATTGGAAGTATTGGCAGACATCTTGAATTCTAGGCACGTGCTTACGCAAAGGGGTATTAAGATGATATGAAGTTTAAAATAAATCAGTTTCATAATTGTAGCTATTTATTCATACTGATCTACTGAATATATATTTAGCATCCCTTCCCTTGCTTTCCCAGAGGCTTGCACACATATATAATATGACAGAGGTGTTACAGTCCCTGGATCAGTCAACATTCCATTTTGACTGATCGTTGACTGGTGAGTGATCGCTGAATGATCGCTGAATCATGACTTTTGACGGCTGACGGATAGTAAAATTAACTGATGACTAATGAATGATGCGACTTTTGACTCTTGAATCATGACTGATGACGAATAGAAAGAAATCTAATTAATTATGCACGGATGATCGGTGACGGATGACTGATACAGGTAAATTGAAAAATTACCGGCGAAACGAATCTCACCGAGCGTTGATTTATTATTCCTAGTAAGATCGAAAGTCATTATCAATACATGTATCTGATAGTTCTTAGCAATTGGAGAACATGAAAAAAAAATGTCATTTAAAAAATACTTAAGAATCTTCATTTTAGTCAAATAGAGGAAATGGGGTAAATGTCAAGGAGACAACATCCCATATTCAGGTTAAAACGACCCAAAACAAAGCATGTATACCGGTCAGTGCAAAAATTTCTCTTTACACATTATTTGTTTAAAATTCCATAAATATGAAAAATTGGAATAAAAAATTACTTATGAATCTTCATTTTAGTCAATACATAGACTCCGGTCAGTGCGAAACTTTCCTTTTACATATTATTTTGCTAAAAATTCCATGAAAATGTAAAAATGTGATAAAAAAATTACTGATAAGTTTTCATTTTAGTCATTAAACATATACCGGTCTGTGCAAAACTTCCCTTTTACACATTATTTTGTTCCAATTCAATGAAAATGAAATTATTGATGAATCTTCATTTTAGTCATTACATATACACCGGTCAGTGCAAAACTTTCCTGTTAAACATTATTTTGTTCAAAATTACATGAAAATGAAAAATGTGATAAAAAAATTACTGATAAATCTTTATTTTAGTCATTAAATATGTACTGGTCAGTGCAAAACTTTGCTTCTACACTTTATTTTGTTCAAAATTCCATGAAAATGAAAAAATGTGATAAAAAAATTACTGATGAATCTTCATTTTAATCATAAAATATATACCGGTCAGTGCGAAATTTTCCTTGTTCACATTATTTTGCTAAAAATTCCATGAAAATGAAAAAATGTGATAAAAAAATTACTGACAAATCTTCATTTTATTCATTAAATATATACCGGTCAGTGCGAAACTTTCCTTTTACACATTATTTTGTTCAAAATTCCATGAAAATGAAAAAATGGGTTAAAAATTACTGATGAATCTTCATTTAAGTCATTACATAGACACCGGTCAGTGCAAAACTTTCTTTTTACACATTATTTTGTTAAAATTCCATGAAAATGGAAAAATGTGATAAAAAATTACTTATGAATCTTCATTTTAGCCAATACATAGACACCAGTCAGTGCAAAACTTTCCTTTTACACATTATTTTGCTAAAAATTCAATGAACATAAAAAATGTGATAAAAAAATTACTGATAAATCTTCATTTTAGTCATTAAATATATACCGGTCGATGGGAAACTTTCCTTTTACACATTATTTTGTTCAAAATTCCATGAAAATGAAAAAAAAATGTGATAAAAAAATTACTGATTAATCTTCATTTTAGTCATTACATAGACACCGGTCAGTGCAAAACTTTCTTTTTACAAATTATTTTGTTAAAACTCCATGAAAACGGAAAAATGTGATAAAAAATTACTCATGAATCTTCATTTAAGTCAATACATAGACACCGGTCAGTGCTAAACATTCCTTTTACACATTATTTTGCTAAAAATTCCATGAAAATGAAAAAATGTGATAAAAAATTACTGATAAATCTTCATTTTAGTCATTATATATACCGGTCAGTGCGAAACTTTCCTTTTACACATTATTTTGTTCAAAATTCCATGAAAATGAAAAATGTGATAAAAAATTACTGATAAATCTTCATTTTAGTCATTAATTATGTACCGGTCAGTGCAAAACTTTCCTTTTTCACTTTATTTTGTTCAAAATTCCATGCAAATGAAAAAATGGGAAAAATAAATTACTGATAAATCTTCATTTTAATCATAAAATATATACCAGTCAGTCTTAAACTTTCCTTTTACACATTATTTTGTTCAAAATTCCATGAAAATGAAAAAATGTGATAAAAAAATTACTGATAAATCTTAATTTTAGTCAATACATAGACACCCGTCAGTGCAAAACTTTCCTTTACCACATTATTTTGCTAAAAAGTCCATGAAAATGAAAAAATGTGATAAAAAATTACTGATAAATCTTCATTTTAATCATTAAATATATACCGGTCAGTGCGAAACTTTCCTTTTACACATTATTTTGTTCAAAATTCCATGAAAATGAAAAAATGGGATAAAAAATTACTTATGAATCTTCATTTTAGTCATTACATAGACACTGGTCAGTGAAAAACTTTCCTTTCACACGCTATTGTGTTCAAAATTCCATGAAAATGAAAAAATGTGAGAAAAAAATTACTGATAAATCTTCATTTTAGTCATTAAATATATACCGGTCAGTGTGAAACTTTCCTTTTACACATTATTTTGTTCAAAATTCCATGAAAATGAAAAATGTGATAAAAAAATTACTGATAAATGTTCATTTTAGTCATTAAATATATACCGGTCAGTGTGAAACATTCCTTTTACACATTATTTTGTTCAAAATTCCATGAAAATGAAAAAAATGGGATAAAAATTACTAATGAATCTTCATTTTAGTCATTACGTTGACACCGGTCAATGCAAAACTTTCCTTTTACACATTATTTTGTTCAAAATTCCATGAATATGAAAAATGTGATAAAGAAATTACTGATAAATGTTCATTTTAGTCATTAAATATATACCGGTCAGTGTGAAACTTTCCTTTTACACATTATTTTGTTCAAAATTCCATGAGAATGAAAAAATGTGATAAAAAAATTAATGATGAATCTTCATTTTAGTCATTACATGTATACACGTCAGTGCAAAACTTTCCTTTTACACATTATTTTGTTCAAAATTCCATGAAAATGAAAAAATGGGATAAAAATTACTTATGAATCTTCATTATAGTCATTACTTAGACACTGATCAGTGCGAAACTTTCATTTTCCACATTATTTGTTCAAAATTCAATCAAAATGAAAAAATGGGACAAAAAAAAAATTACTGATAAATCTTCATTTTAGTCATTAAATATATACCGGTCAGTGCAAAACTTTCCTTTAACACATTATTTTCCAAAATTCCATGACAATGAAAAAGTGGGATAAAAAATTACTTATGAATCTTCATTTTAGTCATTACATAGACACCGATCATTGCTTAACTTTCCCTTTACACATTATTGTGTGAAAAATTTCATAAAAATGAAAAAAAAATGTGATAAAAGTTACTAATAGATCTTCCAAATATTCATTTCATTTCCCGTTTAATGTGTCATTAAATTTATAGATAAAAATTCACAGATTTTTTATTGAAATAGAATTTCAAAGTATAATTAAATTGATTAATTTTTATTCTATGTTCCATATTTTTTTTCTTTTTCTCTCGGCATTCGCACGCCGATGTATTATCACTACAAAAACACTAGCATTCCTATATTTTAATTAACCTGAACTGAAATAAAAAATGACGGGTGACGGATGACTAATGCAATCTGATTGGCTGAATGCTGAACAGTGAGGGATGACGGATGACGAGTACAAACAACCTGTGGTTTAGGAACGATGACTCCTGACGGATGAATGCTGACTGATGAATGATCTGACGGATGCCTTTTGAATCATGACTGATCGGTGACGGATCGATGACTCGTGACGGATCGGAAAAATGGGAATGTTGACTGGTCCAGGGACTGTACTTCCAATTAACAGAAATGCATATATAACTAGAATAAAACTCCATTTATATGCAAAAGATCAACACCAGTATGTAAATTAATATATGTGTAAAACTTCACTATATATCATGATATATGTAAAAATATATTTGCTATGTATTTACATGCAGTTTAATCTGAGATGTGTATTCTAATAAAAAAACTAATTAGAAGAAGCGGCAGGTGTCAAGTGCGGAAAAAAAAAACATGTCATTAATTCATATTGGAAATTTGAAGATTGATATAAAAAGTTGCTTATTTCCATTGATCTTGTCCTATTTTATTTCTTAATTTCAGCTTTATGTACATTTTGTGGAAAGAAGATAACATGTCAGATCGAGTCTTTTCCTAATATAGTAAGTGAATAATACCTTTTCAATAATCTTGTGAGCTGATCCTGCTATAGACTAAAAATTTTAATTCAGCATATTCCGTCCCTTAATGTCCTACAAGGTCAGTTTTCCCTGTTTTACGGGCGTATAGATGTATGCCCCCTTTTCACATTTAAAGAAAGAAATATTGTGGAAAATGTGTAATAATCTTTAATCTAGACCCCCTGCCAACGGTTTTTTGAAAGTGGACTTTGTTTCATTTCAGCTATCAGCAATATGTGTGATTTGTAAGGAAAACCCCTGCCCAAGTTTTAGCTCAGTTGAGGCCAAGTCGAACTCAACTTATAATTTGATGAATAGTGTCTGTGCATCTGGGCCACTTGCATATCTAAATAAAACTTTGAAGAAACATGGAGACGAGGAACCAATCGATTTTGAGGGTTGTGCAACAGATGTCAAGGTCACAACTTCTAAAAATAGAACAAACAATTGACATTTTATCCATTTCCTCACAATATCTCCAAAACCACATGTCACATCTCAATGAAACTTGGCACAGAAATCACTAATGACCAGATCTTGAAACCTATTGATTTTGAGTTTTCTATTACAAAGGTTAGGGTAACAACTTCTAAAAATAGAATAAAAACATGATCTTTATTTCTTACCGCACAATATTTCTAGAACCACATGTCACATCGAAAAGAAACGAAAGGAAGACATGACATATGACGAAAGAAGGAATCTCATCGATTTTGATCTTTATTCGACGAAGGGCAAGGTCACAAATTCTTGAAATAGAACGAAAATTCGACATGTTTATGGCCTGCGACGGAAAGTAGGGAAGGCATTGTATTGTTTTACGCTTGTCTGTTCATTCGTTCATCCGTCCGTTAGTACGAATGAGAAACACAACTTTTTGTGTTTTGTAGAAAGTTTCCGAAAAATTAAATAACTTCAAGGAATTAAACTTTCAATAAGTAGTTGTGCACCCACATATCTCTGTAAAATTGCAGATCCTGCCGCCAAAACTGAAAAAAGGCTTGAAAATTTAAATGCCTCAAATTTGATGAAACTTCACAAGGAGGATGTCTAGCACTCATAGAATTGATTTTTCGGTCACAAAATCTTCAAAATAGCTGCTGTTGCTATGGAAACTGGAAAAAGTCGCAAATCAGAGTGCCTTAAAATAGATGGACCTTTACAGGAAGATTGGATGGTACCTATATAATTGATTTTCAGGCTCAGAACTTCTTTTTTATATATTTCGGAAAAAGGGAGGTACATTTGTGGATGTCATTGTATCCATACTTTCACTATGTTAACCCCTGTATTGTGTCAACAGAAGAATCAGAAGAAGAAAACACATGTGCAAGGTTCAAAATGCTCTAAAATATGTTGAATTATTTACAAACACAGAACTCAGTAGTGCCGAAATATAACTTTTAGGCAAAGGATTGAAATGTATACCTAGTCCAATAACAAAGAATGGAAAAAAAGTCTAATACAAGATTGTAATGAACTAGCTCGTAAAATGAGATGTAGATACCACTTTGATGACGTTACAAAAGCTGTTAATTATCGTCCATTCAGAACAAACTGAGGATTTGTACCGCACTTAGCTAACAATGCCGTCGAAAATTACTTATTTGCTACAAAACTGGAACTTCAAAACCTTTGCGTTAAAAAACTCAAAGATGACCTTTCTAAACAAAAAAAGAATAGCATTGCAATCTTTAAAAAAATAAGCATAATTATAAAAAAGGCAGACAAAAATTCATCCACAGTTGTACTGGATAAAATAAATACAATGATATAGCATTGAGTCAACTTAATGACAATATACATTACGTAAGACTATCGGAACCAGATACTATCGAAATTAAAAAGCTATTGACATAATTGTAGAAAAACTACATAAATCATATCTTGTTGACAATATCACACTTAAATATATTGTTAACGAAGAAAAGAAAAGAATTGGAAGATTATATATTCTTCCGAAAATACATAAGCTAAGTATAAAAGACAGAGAGAAAATAAAAGATAATAAAAACCTACAGAAAATACAAATTCCTGGAAGACCAATAGTATCTCTCTGTAACAATCCATTAGGAAGAATCGGTCAATATATTGATTACTTTCTTAGACCAGTTATTGATAACCCGTGGACCTACACTCAGGACTCCACATATTTCGTTAATAAAATAGAACAAATTAAAATACCTGCGGACAGCATTTTAGCAACATTCGACATTAGCAGCACGTACACTAATCTTGAACACAGAGAAATTATTGAAGCCGTAGAGCGAGCTTGGCCTAAAATAAGCTCAACTATCTATAATATACCACTACCATCTAAAGCTGACTTTTTAAATATTCTTAAACTTGTGCTAGAAAATAGCGAATTCGAATTTTATGGGCGCATTTATCGACAAACTATTGATGTACCCATGGGAGCAACAGTGTCTCCTAGTTTAACGGACCGTAGAATGTTTGAAATAATTTCAAACATACTGCTTTTATTTCCATATACCAATAACCTAATTCATTAGTCATTATATAGAGATGATGGATTTATCATATTTAACGGAGAAGAAAAAAATCTTATAGAATTTTCCAAATTGCAAATAGCATTCACCCTTTATTGGGATTTTCATATGAATACTCCAGACAAAATATACAGTTTCTGGACATAAAATTATGTAAAGGAAACATATTTATGACAGACAAGATAGTAGACATGAAATTGTATCGCAAGCCCACGGATAATACCCATATCCTGAAAGATCATCTGCTCACCCATCGTCTGCATTGAAAGGCTTCATCATAGGCGAAATAACACGCTTTATTAGATGATCGAACAACAAAGAAGATTTAGAATCACAAATTGAACTGTTTAAAACAATCCTTTTTAAAAAGATGTTACCACGAAGAAGAAATCAATAAATTAATTGCAAAAACTATAAATAAGAAAAGGAAGGAAACGTTACGATTCAAAAGGAAAGATCAACGAAAAATGCAACCTTTGGTATTGGCGACTAAATATAACCCGCTGTTTAAACAATTAAACAGAGCAATTAGAAAACACTGGCACTTAATTGAAGAGGATGAAATTACCAAAAAGCTATTCCCAAGACCACCAATTAGTGCTTATCGGAAACATAAAAAATCTTAAAGAATACCTTACGTCATCAAAACCAATTGAAAATGCAATATAAGCATACAAACAAAACTAGACACATAAAAAGCAGCACCGAGTGTCGTACCCAAATACTAAATTGATTTGAAACCATCTTTAATACTGGGCTACAGGGTACCTTGTGAGGATTTACGGCCTTGGCCTTCTTTATTGACTTAAATGATATCCGAAACACTTGGTGACAAGAATGATAGTATATATAATATATGAATAAAAACACGGATAGTGTATACGATAAATACACCATTTTGATATACTTTTTCCTTTTTTGTAAAGTATACCTGAATAGTTACACATGCATTTGATAAAATGAAATAGACAACATGAATAATTTTACCTATGTTCAAGAATTTGCTCTTAACAAATATTTTATTGGTAAAAGAAATGATATATGAATCTTATTTATTTCTAGAATCTTTCTAGGAAAGAAAAACTCAAAAAAACCATATGGTAATAACTACTATGCTATTAAAATAAGCACAATATACTTGAAATCTTCTGCTTTTAATATAAATGTTACTTCCCACAGCTCTATTTTAAGGATGCAGGTTTAACTTCTGATCATCCTTGGATAGGTTCTTGACAAGTATTTTATTTATAAAGCTTAAATTTGCAGTTGACCTATTGATTCAGGGTTTAATGACTGGCGCATATTTGGTTGCCTTTCGAAGACAGCTCTAGTTTTGGTTTCCAAACAATATTTTAACAAACATAGGTCAAATCTAATTGATCAATGATAAGAGGAGGAACACTCTAGCGATTTTTTGGTTTATGCATCAAAGGTCAAGGTCACAAATTCTAAAAAATAGAACTCAAATTTGATATTTTTTCAGTTTACGCACAATATATCCTGAAATGTCAGAGAGAATTATTACATTGGTTGAAAAAAAAAAGAGTTATTATCTTTATATACAACTATTTGCGTATCAGATGTATACTGATGAAACTAACAAATATTCACAACTTGTTTCTGATTTTTTTTCTCATGCTGCTATTTTCAGATTTTTTATATTGTAGAAAGATTTAATCTCAGAAGGGACAGCGCTTGAAAAGAGCCCAGGGTAACAGAAAACCAGCTGAATGAAAATGAGGTGTGCGAGACACAGCAACTCTTTGTAAGTACAAAAAAAAAAAAAAAATATTTATATGACTTGTTTCCCTTAGTCAAATAGCATACATTGTATCTGTATCAACTTTCATTAAAGCATACTCATCTGAAAGGAAATTGGCTTTGACAAAGGTTAAGACTTGACATATTGACAATTGAAAAGTTGATTATCGACAAGTTTGCAGGTTGATAATAAGCATGTGCATTATTTGAATGCTTGTGGGCATCAACAATATATTTGACAGTCAAATACAGTTTACAGTTGCCACATAGCAGAGCCTGTAACTGGAAGATTTCTGACTGTCAAATCAAGATTAAATACAGATATAATGTACTGTTATTGCGATTCTATTGCAATCAGACAATTTCGTGTATTATTTGTATTTCAGGTATTTAAAGTTGGAGAAGGAACCAGACTAGAAGAAAATCTATTTTGTCCCAGGCATGGTCATTGTGTAATTTACAGTCAGTGTTGACCAATCTAATAATCTGTCACATGAATATTGCATCATAATTATTCATTATGAAGCTAAATGTTGCAATTTATGTCTGTAAAACTGACAATAACCGCGATAGACAGTTTACGAAAATATGACAAATGGCGTGTCTGAAGACTTCAACATACTGAATAAGGCAAACTGTTCATCAGCTTCATAGTACCAGTTCACCCTTCATTCCTCTATACTTATAGTTCATACAAATATATCTTGAATTTCAATTTATTCTTATTGTGGGAATTATTATGATGTTCAGAACTTTTGTTTAATCACAAATTTGGATAGTCATCAAGAAACTGAAAATACTGATACAACATATAGTACACATATATTTACAGTAGGTATATATTTTTTTCGACACACTAAAAACAAATGACCATGAATGTGTTGTATGGTTACCTTTCTGTTCAATATTCCACGTTGGAATCGACGTTTTCGATTGTTCCCGAGTGAGAATAATTCAGTTATGATTGCACTGCGCTGATATGAACATGCTACCGTCAATCTCTACGGAACATTTGCAATAGCGCACTTATATTTTTTCTTGTTACGTAATGTGACAAAAATAATCCCTAGAAGAAAATTTACCAAAAAATAGTATTTAACAAAAAAAAAATATTTCAGTGAATAAGAAACATACATCTTGTATAATTGAATAACAGAATAGCAATAAAAACTCTATAGGTAAATTGTTTTGTTCAGAAAAAATTCTCAGTTCGAAGTATTGCATGCTTTTCTGTAGCACTCGGGGCAATACAAGCAGAGAACTCCATACTCGCAAAATAAATTACTAATAGTATAAAAGTAGTAGCTGAATGGCAACATTATTTCTTGAATTATTTTTGAAAGTTTTATTTTTAGGCTTCCATTCCATCAACACAGATTTCATCATAAAGCTTAGAAAATGATACTCATAGTAAGAACACATGTAAAGATCAGTCCTATAAAATACCAGATTACAAAAGATGTAAACGAGCTAAGACCAAGAACATTAAGATCACTTAATAGAAAGGCAACTACCGCAGTTAAAGAAACCTTGCACATTTTAGCACCAAACCATGCCCAGAAAGTTTAGAAACTCATTGATCAAGAGATGGTATGGATAACAATGTTACTGTTAATCTAGTTTCTGCATATGGCTGTTTGAAAAACTTATATTTATCCAGTGCAGATCACATCAAAACATTTGGAAGACAATAAACAAAAACTATTTTTAAAATATGACAGAGAAAAAGTTAGCAAAAAGAATTAATTGAAAGCCAAAATAAGCAGAGGATATTTAGATACTCCTTTGTATTAAGGACATTTTTTAGAAATTTTGATATTGCAAGTTTCTGAAGACAATCAGTTTACAGGTCAGCATAGAAGTACTGATTACTAGGTTGATAATGACTATTGGTTAAAGACCACACACAGTGGCATTGGCCCAGTAGTGATACACATGTAAATGATTATGAATAATAAATCATTACTAGTATACACTTACAAAAAGTCAGTCTTCCAAGTTAACCGCTACATCAAAATAAGCCTAAGAAGATTAAAAAAACTGTTTTCAACTTTTCACACTAATTGAATACTTGTATGAAAGACTCATACTATGAAAGAACTTGTATGCATGGTTTGTAGGAAATTTCAACGGTTCATGGGTTTTTAATTTGTGGTTCATAAGAATTTATATGATTTTGAAACCTGTGAAAGTTCAAGATCTAGAAATCACAGACACTCAATGTCATATTTCAGTATTTCTCTGACCAGGCTTCCCTTAAAATTATGGATCTTTCATTTTCAGCGATGTTTATTTTTTTTTTCACATTTATAACCTCAAATTATGATCTTACCACCAGATTGGTAGAAACAGGAACTGTTGTGTCTCACACTACAAAAGTCAAATTGTCTGAATTTACCAATGTTTGTCTGATTTTGTCTGAAAAATTACTCGACATTCTTTAATGTCTGGAATATATTAAAAAATTTTCGACTTTGTCTGAATTTTTCATAATTATTTCTTAAAATTCTCTACACTATTCTTAACTGTCTTGACGCACCTCTCGAAAGTATGAAATAATTCTGATTGTATCTCGACACATTCTTGAAAGTCTGAACTGAGGATGAATTTGTCTCGACACATTCTTAACTTATGAGCATTGTCTGAAAAAGTCTCAACTTATTTTTGATGGTCTGAATATGTCTGGATATATTCTCGGCAGTCTGAACAGAGTCTGAATATGTCTCGACATATTCTTGACAGTTTGAACAGTCTCTCTATATGTCTCGACATATTCTGGACAGTTTAAACAGTATTTGAATATGTCTTGACATATTCTGGACAGTATGAGCATGTCTCGACATATTCTAAACTGTCTGAAATGGTTTGATACAGTCTGAATTGCATGAAGACAAACGAAAGAGCACTGATTTTAAATGTAACATAAATTTCTAATGAAGTGGCAAATCTTAAATAAATTAGAATAGAAATAAATCTACTAAAATAATGAAAATTTCAAAAACTCATAAAAATGGTTTTCTTACTGCCAACTCATACCATTAAATATGTGCGCAATATACTAGTACAAAAGGTATTGAACCCTCTTATGCATTTATCCAGAGAGCCAAGGTCACAACCTAAATAAAAACAATATATACTCAATCAGGAAAATGGATACGTTCTATGTAAAAGTTACATATACTCACCAAATTATTAACTATTCGATATTTCTCTGCCCTTTGATGTGCAGTAAAATGATGCTATAACTGCTTTTTCTATATACGAGTATTTAAGCTGTCCTAGAAATCATTTTAGTTAACACATTAAAATACCTTGCTAGAATTAAGCAGAGAATGTACGCATTAATTTCACACGAATATGATCTTCCGTCTGGGCAAGTAATCAGGGGGACGCATTCAGTTTTAAAATCCAAGTAATTACTCCTTCGGCACATATCTATATTTTGGATCTGTTACAAACCAAACCATTCCTGAATAGTTGATCATCGTTTCAGGTATAATATTTTGATCAACGTTTGAGGACCATAGTTTTAAGTATAATATTTAATCCCCATACCACGAATTTAAATTAAAATTAAATAAGAAATAGAACTTATTTATGTTATTCAGTAAAAGTCTCGGGATGGTATCTTAATTATTTGTCAGAACAAGGACAATGAAGAAGCAGTTTGTATAGTCAATTTAAAATCTTGACAACAGAAATTTAAAGATGTCTGCACTAGTTTTTAGGTTTCCCTCCTTATTAGCTTGTCTCGTAAAGCATTTATTTTTATTTGCAAATATCAAAAGCATTCAAGGAAGAGGGTGGGTCCTCCTACAAAGGACATGCATTAAATTTTTATTTTTCCAGGATTGGGAATAAATTTATCAGCGTTACCAAATAAGGAGAACTGATGAGTCGTCAAGGGTGTTATATTTGTATATTCTATGCATAATTTATGACACTCCTTGCATATTGCACTTGTACAAGGAATGAATTGATGAATAGGTTTTCTTGAGACAATATCACTTACCTGTGACAAACTTTGTTAATTTGAGGTGTTCTAAATACTTGTATTTATTCCTGTATACATGTAGTCTAATCTCAAAATTGATTGCAGAAAAAAATTGTAAAATATAACTCAAGCAAATTATATATGTCTTTATATAATTTAGGAAAGCATTTCATATTAAAAAGGGTATATTATACTTCGGTATTTAGTTATTTTTTACCACTGGGTCGATGCCACTGCTGGTGGACTGTCAGTCCCCGAGGGTATTCACCAGCCCAGTAGTCAGTACTTCGGTGCTGACCCGAAAGCCGATTATTTTTTGGAACCTTACAATATCTAATGTTTTGTTAATTTGCTGAAAACTGGGGGTGTCTCCCTCGTGCAGGGCTCTGTCCTTGGCTAATTTTGGCTTTACATTTAGATCACATTGTTTTTTTGTTCTCTATCAGTTTTTAAACATCTTTGAGTTTATGGTCTTCCAGACGTTTAGATTTTATCTGCACTGAAGAGACATAAGTTGTCGAAACGCATATGCAGAAAATAAATTTAAAGTAACTTCGGTATTTAGTTATTTTTTACCACTGGGTCGATGCCACTGCTGGTGGACTGTCAGTCCCCGAGGGTATTCACCAGCCCAGTAGCCAGTACTTCGGTGCTGACCCGAAAGCCGATTATTTTTTGGAACCTTACAATATCTAAATTTTTGTTAATTTGTTGAAAACTGGGGGGTGTCTCCCTCGTGCAGGGCTCTGTCCTTGGCTGATTTTGGCTTTACATTTAGATCACATTGGTTGTTTGTTCTCTATCAGTTTTTAAACATCTTTGAGTTTATGGTCTTCCAGACGTTTAGATTTTATCTGCACTGAAGAGACATAAGTTGTCGAAATGCGCATATGCAGAAAATAAATTTACAGTAACTTCGGTATTTAGTTATTATTGTAAATAGTTTTATCCATGGATAGATATATTTACTATGATAAATGTTGAAAAAAAAACAACTTTTCTATGATTGCTTAGATAATTAAAATACATGCAAGTATATGAATGATGCAAATGAACATTAAAGAGTTTGTAATTTACCAGGAAACACCACACTACCCATATATTAACATTTTGGCATTATGATAAGTACACTTGTAGGTATGTACTTAATAAATTGATTTTTTTAACAGCAATTGTGTTTTCAAAACATTTTGTCAAAAAAAATCCTTAAAAAGTTGACAATCCGAGTGAAACTGAAGAACCATATTTTTTTTCCATTCCATTTTTATTTTTTTTATTTTGCTTTATTTATTTGATGACTTATTAGTGTTATCGAGGCCTCTTCACCATGGTTTTGTGACATTTTTGAAAATAAAATGCTTTTATTTATAACATAAGTACAAAATTTAAATGTAAATGGTGATTTTACATAAATGTAGAAATGGACCACCATTCTGGGACAATAAGCTAAGAAAGTAGTTTAAAGCAGACAAGATAATAATAGAAAATAGATGAAAAAGAAATAAAGCTTATCAGATGATGAGAAATTTCCAATTTCTATTCAAAATTAAGAATATCGCAACATGTCAAAAGTTACAGGCATAATGCATTATGTTAAAAATATTTTTTAAGAATTTTTCATGCATATTCAGACTGTCGAGAATGTGTCGAGAAATGTTAAGACAAAATTAATACAATTAAGAATGTGTCAAGACATTTCAGACATAATGCAGAATGTTAAGAATGTCGAGAATTGTATCAAGAATTTTTCATGCAAATTCAGACTGTCAAGAATGCGTCGATAAATCTTAAGACAAAAATAATATAATTAATAATTTGTCGAGAAAAAAATAAGCACAGAATCAGATATTAAAGAATGTCGAGTAAGTTTTCAGACAAAATCAGACAAAAATGGTAAATTCTGACAATTTGACTTTTGCAGTGTCAAAAGCGAGAATAATAAATGTTTTATCAATACGAAAACAGCTGTTATTTGTGTATCAATTTTTATTGGTTTTGTAACCACAAAATCTTTGAAAATTGCCTCCAAACAAATAAAAATACTTTCACAATTCCTAGTAATTTGGACAAAATATAACAACTGGCTTTAATTTGTGATCTAAGTTGGTGTTTTATTACTTCGATCTATTTGATGTCTATTTTTGATTTTTTTCTAAAGAATAAATAAATTTATTATTTATTTTTTTCTTGCAGCAGGAGAAGTCAAAACCCTGTAAAATTTGTGGTATGGTCATGCAAGTTTACAAGGAATTTAGTGACAAGAATGACAAAGACGATTTTTTGTCAATGATAGTCAAAGACTATACTAAAGAAGAGTTGAAAGATTTGATACCTGCCATTGATAAAGCTAGAAGACATGCAAAGAAGAAGAGGATGTAAAAGGTAATTTTGGGGCCCGAAAGTCAAAAGAACATAGAGGATTTACCACATATTTCAGAGTTCAATGGTCCGTCAACATTAAAGTTAATTAAGTTTTATTTCCAAGTTAATTTCTCAGATACTATTTATTCTATGATCATGTCAAATATTGTTGTTATCTGTTTTTTGGAAATAAGCCAGCATGTCAACTGTCATATACTAATCAACAAAAGATACGTCCACCTACTGGGATCCTCAATATATTTTCCGATAGGGGTGATAGAACTAAAATTACCTTTCATACTTCGCAGAAAAACATTTTTTTTTCGTTCCTTGCATATTTTTTTTGACAAACTTTAGTCGGTGCTTATGAGAAACATTTTCCTCAGCAGTTCCATAAAAAAAATATGGTCAAGGTCGAATTCTTGTGTTTTGACGTTTTTCAGTTTGACGTCATAACTTCACCCGTATTCCAAAATTTTTTGTATTCGATGAAGTTCGGAAAACTCAGTGATGATTTCTAAGA